>CM069606.1:33089315-33379315 GCA_035771175.1 Paratinospora sagittata | reverse complement strand
TAAACTAACCTACCCATACACAAGTTATAAAACCCTCTGCAAGGTACACAACTGGGATCGCCGCTAGACTTACGGGAATTTTCAAAAAGAGAAAATTTCAACTAGGAGCCTCAACCCAAATTGTCATCCCAGTGAATTATGCTAAAATGTATTTCATGGAAAACATTAAAACATGCATACCATAATACATAAGCATTTAAAACATTTCTATAATACAATGCCACATATAAATAATCCAAAAGTAAAGGAACACTCACCCTTGATTGGCTAAGTCTAGCCAATCCAATCACCAACACTCTCCAATTGACTAAACGGGTTCAAGATCAATCACAAGACCTGGAAATAACATGGTTCACACAACTGAAAATCAGTCATAAAGTGTGTCAAAACCCCATGTTCAAACCCAATCTAAAGTCAATTAGATTCTAAATTGATTACCCCCTTGAGCCAATTTTCATATTGCTCAACTTAATCATTTAGACTCAATTAAACTGAGATTGACCTTAATTGAATGTAATAGGGTGATCCCATGATCCAACCACTAATATACATGACATTCAATTATAATTAGGGTCAATTAGACTATACATCAAGTCAATTTTATCAATTGACCAAGTCTTGGTCAAAATCCCCAATTAGGCCAATATAAAACATAAGATCAAAATGAACTAAGTCATATCAATTTAACATAGGTTCTAACATTTTAAACCCATGATTCTACTCCATTTGGGTCCAATTAAACAATCCCCAAGTCAATTTCATAAATTGACTTGCTTTGGGCGAAAAGTCCCAATTTGGGCAAAATTCCCAAATTACATGCAAAATTGTCAAAGTACATGAAAAATACCAAATACTTAGCCTAGATCAAAATTAGTCAACCTTAGGGTGTCCATTATGAGAACCCACTGAATTCAATCATCAAACAACCCTAATCATGTCCAATTAGACCTACATTGCATAATTTTCCAGATTTTATATCAAGAGCATCAAAAGCCCCAAATCTGGAAATTTTCATACATAGGCATATTGCCAATTTTACACTAGGCCACCATGTTCAGCCATGAATTTTACTGATCTTGCAACATGGAATCATCCACAATGCCACCTAGAACAACATAGTTGGCATGCATGACTTTTGGAAAAGTCTAAGGCCATGAACCAAACAATAACCATATACACTAAACCATATGATTTCACCATTAAAATTTCAAGCTAAATACATGAATCAATCCCTAATACTGATCAGTCCATCATAGATGGCATGCAAAGCTTAAGTCAAAGTCTAGGTCAATGAACCAAGACTAGGTCATTTGTATTAAACCCTATCAATTTCTTGCTAGAAATTGGGGTTTTTGCCTTTAGAGGGTTCCCAACACACCCTAAACACACATATCAAACATGCAAAGCATTTGAACAACATTTGATTTCCACTACCCCTTCAAATTTGGGTTTCATACAATGCATGCATCAAAACAACACTAGCATGCATGAACCAAAGAGTTTGAAGGAAGAACAATGAGGAAAAACATGCAAACCTTAGGGATTTTGAGCAAAATCCACCAACCCTAGGTTTCCTCTCCTTTTCTCCTCTTCTCCTCTTCAGCTCCTTTCTCTCTTCTCCAGCTCCTTTTTCTCTTTTCTGGATGAGAAATGAGCAAATGGTCCTAAAATTACGTTTTGGTTGCTTAAATAGATAAGCTTGAGCCCACAACTAAAAGTTGCCCAAAAACTATCAAAAAAACAGTTTTCTGTTGCAATACTTGCACTTAGATAGTCCATTTTTTGCAAAATACCCATCAATTTAACATCTTAACCGTCAAAAAGTTGCATTAGTCAGTTACCAACATTCCGGTAAACTTTCAACTCAATCCAACGGTGGGATTGGGAGATCTAACACTTTGATCAAGACTGCGTAAAAAAATCTGAAAATCTGTGAAACAGTGTTTGGAGTCTTATAACTCATAGTAGGTAATTCTTATCAAGATCTTCACCGTTCATAATGAAGATATATCATATAAGAATGAGCTGACAAAATTTCAGCTCAATCGGACCACGGATCTATGAGATCAAACCATTGATGTAATTTGTGACAGAAATATCTTCCTCCATGGAGAGAGCTCCACTGGATCCAAAACACCGTTTTCGACATGTTTTGACGTCGAACGGGTCTCCGATGGTACCGAAACTTCATGCGCACTCTTTATGACCTAAAATCATGCAAAGAAACTCAAACTTACGTGCTTCGAGCATCAAAATATATATACACGTACGTATATGAATACGTATACGGATACTCTACGGGTACACTATAGGTCAAAATGACGTCACCTAAAGGCACGAGTGCTACAGACAATTTGGAAAAAACAACTTTTTTTCAAAATTTGACTAAAAAACTTGTTTTCAACAAAACATCGTTTGAAGGTGCCCATACAAGATCTCATTTCTAGTTTCCATAAACAAGCTATTGAATAGTGTGACATTTATAATTGATCATTATATGGCTATCTTGATTTCTATCGAGGTGACATTATCTTTTAATTAGTATCTAACTATTCGCTCAAATATCTTAATTTTGTTGACTTCATGTAGGGTACCAAAGCAAATCGATAAGTTGGTTTAAACTTGCTAAGTTACTTTTTTTTTTTTAAAGGAAACTGCAATTTAATATAACTCTACTACACTCTTCCACGGGGTATTCGATCTATTGTAAACTGACTAGTTCCCGTAACAATAGAGGGACCTAGAACCACTGCCACATCGACTAACCGAGCCAGCCGCTGCACACCCTCCCCACGACCAACCAAGGGTACTAACAATTGTCTATGTAACATTCCTTAATTTTTTCCCTATTTTCTTTGCTTAAATTCCTCGAAAAAATGCTTTTTATGCCACAATATTGTTTAATTTGAATTCTTGTGTCCATTCTATTTTAACATGATTGAGACGATTAGAAAGTGACAATAAATGATATTTAACTATGTGTGAGAATAAAAAAGGTTAGGCTTAAGATGGCATTATAATTGACCAGTTAAGGAAGTTGAAGCCTCTAATTTTAATTTGTTCATAAATAGTCAACTAGAAAGTGAATGTAGTTAACTACATGAGATAAGTAGTTAACTAAAAGAACAACAACAATCAACTAGGCGAAGGCAAAGAACTACCTATTATCTCAATGAACCCCATGTCATGAATATTTTGATGATTCCAAATATCTCCAATCTGTGTATCTAATGATCTTGCCAAATGTTTCAGATTTCTCAAGAATCAAGATCAAGGAACTAAGCTCACAAGTCTATTGAACATGACAAGTAAAGTTTCGAGTTTGTCTGCACTTAGAATGTAAAATCTATAAATCAATTTGCTCTCAGCAAGATTTAATCATTTTCGTATTTTGTTCATACGCTTGGTATTTCAAATGATTTAACTTTTTTATGATTAATTTGAAATTTACTGAGTTTTTATTTGCATTCATCATATTTTTAATGGCGAGTCAAAACTACTTTTCCAGAGTCTTTCAGGACGTTAATGTTTTAGCAGCGCCCTCCTAGACTTGATGAGTGAGGACGTTGATAAAATATTAAGACGCTCAAGGTTGAATTGAACTAATTAATAAGGACACTTACTTGTAAGTAGCGACCTCCCTTTTGTCAACTTTTGAAAGTTTTAGGACGCTGACTCAACTTCAGCTCGCTGAAAGTTCTCTTAGTTTATTTATTTATTTCTATCTTTAAGGACGCTGATAGTTATAAGTTCAATAAACTATCATGACGCTACTTGTATAGGAGCACCCTTATCCTTAGAATCAACTTAATAACTTTCAGGACGCTTACTGCCCTTCAGTTCACTTAATATTGTTTTCAAATTTCAGGACGCTCACTTGTTGATTAGTGCCTTCAGGATTTAATTCATTTAAGTGTTATAGTAAGTCAGGACACTTACAAGTCAGTAGCGCCATCACTTCATTATTCGGTAAGACGTTGATGCTATATGAGCGCCCTCAAAGGAATAATATGACAAAAATGATATTTCTATTGTTCTGACATGTACATCCTTTTAGCCACCTTTTTAGAACAACTTTTTGTACAAAAATTAACTTTCTGTATTTGTAAAATATATTCTCAGATTCATAAATCATGTCTATTAAACTTTCCTTATTTGTGAATCTGGAGAAAATCAGAATGTTCATGAAATGTGCAGTTTCCATTTTAATGATACATTCTAGTTGTTGTGAGTAAACGTTCATATTTGAAATTCAAATTCAAATGAACAACAACTTCAACTCTATATATACCAACACTTAACAATTTGTTAAGACCAACAAAAATTCTCCAAGTCAAAACACTTTTTGAAAGCTAGTCGAATTTTCATTTGATTCAAAAAGCTTAAGTTATTTTGGTTTCAAAGCATTTTATTTGAATATCTACTTATTCAAAAGATTTTCATACTGAGCTAAATTTCTATCTTTATCTAAAAATCTATTTGAAAGCTTGAATTGTTTTCACTAGAATTTTCAGCACTGTTTTAACTTATATCATTCTTGCTGGAAGAGAAATTTGAGAGATAGTTCATAAGATACAGTTGTACTTAATTTCATATCTTGTATACTGTATCAAGGTTTTAACCATAGTTAGATAAAATACTAGGTTGATATTATCATATTCAACAAGGTCAGGTCTTCTCACACCTGAAAGTTGAGAAATGGTCTTCTCACACACGTAAATTGAGAAAGCTTCGATTTGTTTCACACCCGTAAGTTGGGATAGGTTGGTCTCAAGCCTGTAAGTTGAGCAGTGTAACGGTTGTTCTCACACCCACAAGTTGAGAAAAAGTGTAATGGTTTGATTCTCACCTGCAAGAGAATCCCGTAGTGATAAGGTTTAAAATCCTAACTGAGGAGGTTAGGTAGTAGAAGTACGCAAGTAGCCGAATCACTATAAATCGACTGTGCATATTTATTTTTATTCTGCACTTTAACTTTGCCATTGTAATTAATTATAAATTGTCCAATTCACCCCCCTTTTGGACATATCTAGGCCAACACTACTTTGTATTGATCCAACGTAATTAAGTAGTTGACTGAATGCCCAAAGTGGTTGACTATAAAGGAAATTAGTTGACTATTACATTGATATAGTTTACAACATTGCACGATATGTATATAATATGTTACACGAATAAGCCCATTTCTTTTTAACTTCAAAGACTGAGTTTACTTCTTAAATAGTTAAGCATGTGGGCTCAGTTAAAAGTTGATCTCTTTAATGGAATCACTACTCTAGCCTTGATCATAAGGAGAGAGGTCAAATTAAAACGAAGTCTAGCAAAAATCTATTTGGCGCCTTGATGTTGACAACACCACCAGCACCAAGCTGGTCGCGATCAATCGACTCATTTCCTAGTTGAAGCCATCCTTCAACAAAAGCAAACCTAAAAGCTAAGTTGAAATGGTTGAAATCATTACACTAGCCTTGGTTAGAAAGGATGGTGGTCGTCGACCAAGAAAAGCATGGCAAAGAAGTTGTACAGTGCCTCAATGTTGATTGTGCCATCATCACCGACCTAGTCATGATTAAACCACTCAATTCTTAAGCAAAATCCTATTTTATCATAGGTAGGCTTGTGGGCACAAATGAAATAGTTGAACACCTAGGTAAAGTTGTTACGCTAGCATGTGTTACAAAAAAGTTGTCCACCAACCAAAGCCTAACATGATGGACGAGACAACGTTTCTAACTAATTTTGAGCACTAAGTCTTGACCTCCGAGAAAAGCATAGATAAATGAAGTGAAAGAGAGTGATTGAGTACTAGAAGCTGATTTTTGGGCACTTTAACAAGGAAGTCAGAGCGTGGAGCTTCAAAGACCGTAGATTTGATGCTAGTGTCGTAGATCACATGCTTAAGGCTATGGGCACCCAAAGATATTCATAAAGTATTATTCTTCTACATTTAATACTTTATAATGTAGATCTACAAATGGTTATCCATTGAAGGCTACATGTCACCCACTGGTGCTCACCGAACACTTCATTTTGATGTTCAACAATTACAATGTAGATCTACACTTGCTACACGCTAAAGGCTATTGGCTACCCATAAATGCTCACCGAGCATTTCATTTTTGACATTCAACAATCTGTAGTTGCATATCAACCTTCAACAACTTACAATTATGGATATACCAGAGGCCATGTGCCTAGGGCTACAAACTATTTAATGATGCTTATCGAGCATCCCACTAATAGTAAGCTATGTGCCTAAGGATATGCATCATCCAAGGATGCTCATCAAGCACTCCATCAATAATATGCAAGAACCTAAGGCCACTTGCCAACCAACGATGCGCACTAAGCATTTTATCATAAGCCATACACTTAGGGCAACAACAAACCAAGGATGTTCACCAAAGAGTCCATGAATTAGATGCCATACACCTAAAGCTAAAAGCCATCCAAGGATGTTCACCACACAGTCCATTAATTATATGTCGCACATTCAAATCCCAACAAAAGAAGGACCGGGTTTTTATGTTGTTGAGACGTGGAGGAGGAGGCCGAGGGAGCGGTGGAGGGCATAACTTTTATCCTTTCGATTTATCAAGAGGGAGCTTAAGGTATAGAGATAATTTGATGTTTACAGGCCTAAGTAGCCATGAGAACGAAACTCATGTAAACCCAATGGAGATTACAAACAAAGCAGTGGAGGGTAAGAGTAGCGATATCTCTTATAGTTTCGATGATGGTGGTTGGAGCCACAACTCCAAAGGTGTTTTTAGCTTTGAGAAGGATGAGGAAAGTGTCGAGGCATAAGTGGGCAGCCAGGACTACCTGGGTGGCCACAGTGTAACTAGCAAGAAAATAAAGAAAAAGGTTGCATGTTATCCCAAGCCTAATCACAACAACAAATGCAAGGGAGAAGACAAAGCAAAACAAAATAATGCAAGGAATTTAAAGCAAAATATGCCCTTATAATGAATGTTCAATTGTGTAATGGATGTGGTACTTCCAAAGTTCCAAATGTCACTCATGTATGTTGTCGTCATCAATAAAATTGCAATGTGGGCACCACATGGCTGTCAAGACTCTTAAGTAGTTTAGTTTATAAATTTTCAGTTAAAAAGCATGTTGGATAAGCAGAAGAAAAGGTCTTGACTCCTCCTCCTCCCCTGTTTATCTAATGGAACACAAGCTCTACACGTTCGTAACTAGTAAGCAAAGTCATAGGGAGTTTCGATAGGTTTTTTATTTCATCCACAACTTTGTGATCTTTTATCTAGAACCCCAGTGATCAATATTGTATTAACTTGCGATAGTTGATTCACGTTAATAGTGATTATGAATGTTTCATTTACAACAAAAGTCTAGAAGAAATACAAATAATCACAAGTGTCAAAAGTATAACCGTTACAGTGGGAATAAGTCTTCTTTTCACATAGCGAAAGTAAGGTAAATCTAAATTAATTAACTAAGAGTTTCCCTAAGGATGAGTTTTTACAGTTTCCAATTTTTTTTTCTTATACATGTAAAAAGGGATGCAAAGATGGGGATGGAGCTGTCAAAAATAGACTTTTTCTATCTGTTTGGTTTAAACCTAATAGAGATGGATATTTGCGGAAGCTAAAGCTGACTATATAAGAATATTGATTACTTTTTTCATTCTAAGATTAAATGCATGCACTATTTCTTTGTACATGTAATTTTAAGTGTTGATATGTTCATTGTTGACCTAAGTGGTTTTTCACTTAGATTCTTTCTAATGTGTTGATGCTAACAAATAATATAAACAAATGGTGCTAATGAGTTCATTTGGTATGTTTCAACACTACGGTTAAATTAAAAGGTCAATACAAGATTCAGGTGATCTCAAGTCAAAGCAAGTGGAACAAACAAAGTTAAAGTCAAAAGCTTGGATAAGTTGACTTGAAGATAAAACGATGAGAGATTATAAGTTTACTTAGAATTAGGTTGTAATATTTCTTGATTTCACATTGCTCCTTTAATTTTTAATCATTTCATGCATGCATTCATATTTCACTAAGCCAAAATGCCTTTATAAGTCAAACTATTTTATAGAAAAGTCAAAACTTTGACTCAAATCTAAAAATGTTTTAACATATCTTTGAACTTTAATTCTTCTCATTTTGATCCATTTCAAATGTATTTGAGTTTAAGAATTCAAGAAATCATGTTTTGAACTTAGATATTCCAAAGAAAACATATTTTCAAAATTTTGTGCATCAGAAACGCGCTCTTTATGGGAGACACTTTCCTGCTAACTAAAAGTGATTTTTCACTTTGGCAAGTGGTCACACATTTCCTCCTTAAGAAACACATTTCTTGTTATTCTGGCAGAATACAGGTTTTGTGTAGAAACGTGCTTCCCCTCCCTAAAACGCATTTCCTATTTTTTAAAATGATCAATTTGTTGCTCTTGCAACCCTCTCTCTCTCTCTCTCTCTCTCTCTCTCTATATATATATATATATATATATATATATATATTGGGTTTTCTATTCAATCTTCAAATTCAAATTTCTCCTTTTTTGAGAGATACCTCCTTGGTTCTTAGGGAGGATGAATGAAATTATAATTAAGATAATTAAGTTTGTACAAAGTGATGAAATTATAATTAAGTACTATATATATATATACCAATCTGGAGCGAGTATGTAGCATTTGTTACGTGGATCATTTGCAGATGAGAAGCTTATTGTGTGAAGTGGCCTAAATTGTGAAGTGGCCATGTATATTATTATTACGTGATAATTGGTAACAACAAGGCCATTTTAATGCCAGAGGCTATAAGTTTGAGTAGTTTGATAAATTTAATTTGGGTAATGGCGCCATTGGGGCTTCAGCTGATGTACTCCTGGACATTAGTCCTTTGAATCATTTTAGAAATGCCTAATTCACACAACTCGAGGATGATCCAAAGGTGTAACGACCCTAGACTTTATCTTACGTATTGCCAATGTCATTATCCGTCGTATATGCACTAGTATACGTATTTCTTTTTTTCTTGGGATAAGTTCATGTATTTGTATGTATTTGCATGAAATTATATTTCATTGTGGGCATTATAAATTGTATTTGGGTCATGTTAAATAATAGTATAATGTATGTGTTATTATTTATGCATGAGCCCATTGGACCATGAATTAGTATAAGCTTGACTTGATTGAATAAAAGAAAATGAAAAAAAAAAGTGGTTGTTAATGGATGATTGGGCATTAAGATACATAAGAGAATGAGATTGGCTAAGTGACACATAGTTAACTAGTGGCACTTGACACCAACACATGGCAAGTTGGGCATGAGAGTGCAAACAAGTCTCAAGTGCTCCCATTCTCACTTTTGGACATCCTTGAGGGTGAGAGAGAGTTGAGAGAAAAAAGAAGAAGAGAAGAGAAAGAGAAGAAGTTGCTTGAGGAGAAAGTCTTAGCAACATTTTTCATCAAAGCTTGGATCTCGGATCTTTATTATTTATGCATGAGCCCATTGGACCATGAATTAATATAAGCTTGACTTGATTGAATAAAAGAAAATGAAAAAAAAAGTGGTTGTTAATGGATGATTGGGCATTAAGATACATAAGAGAATGAGATTGGCTAAGTGACACATAGTTAACTAGTGGCACTTGACACCAACACATGGCAAGTTGGGCATGAGAGTGCAAACAAGTCTCAAGTGCTCCCATTCTCACTTTTGGACGTCCTTGAGGGTGAGAGAGAGTTGAGAGAAAAAAGAAGAAGAGAAGAGAAAGAGAAGAAGTTGCTTGAGGAGAAAGTCTTAGCAACATTTTTCATCAGAGCTTGGATCTCGGATCTGTTAGATCCGTAGTCGGATCAAGCTGCAAATTTTTCACCCAGTTCATCTCTGATGGTTCTTCATTCTGGTCGGTGGAGATCTTGATTGGAGTTTTTTTATAAGAGATATAACCTTCCAAACACAGCTAGTCGAAAAATTTGGATTTCTCACGCAGTTTAGATTAAACTACTGAATCTCCCACATTTACCGTTGGATTGATCTGATATTTTAGCAGATGGTTCACGACTGACGTTTTGCATTATGAACGGTTCAGATATTGACTGGAGAGTATTTTGTGAGATATAATTATTTGAGTTCAATTATTTGCAGCAGGAGAGGAGAAACCATCTAATTAGAGTTGTCTTCATCAGAGAAGAATATCTCTTTGATCTACCGTTGGATTTAGATCAATTTTTGACATAAGGTTTGTTTTTTGATATTCTTGAATCTGAACGGTTAATATAGTTATTGGATATTTCTGTTGGCAGTTTGTTACATCCGAACAATGCATTGAATTAGGAGTGTAATTAATGTTTCTAATTCAATTATTAAAGGTGTTTACATGTAAAGCCATGTATTTGACCCAAACCCTAGAAAGTGGACTTGTAGCTCTCCAAATGGTGTGCATGTGGCTTATGTTATGCATTTGGATGAGTTTTAATGATTCATGATGATACTTGATGATTCCATTTGGTTTGAAGGGATGATTAGTGTAATTGACTCAATATGGCTTATAGAGATTTTACCCTAATTTTAGGCATGGGTATTGTATATTGTGCTTATGGTGTAGAATTGGGGTTTTGACGAATTATGATGATTCTACATGATTTAGGATGGTGAATGGTGAAATTGGCCTAATTGGCTATGTGGAGACCTTCACTTGAGAAATTAGGCATGGTGTATGTGTAGACTTGAGTTTGATCATCATTGAATGATTAATGTTTATTTCAGGACATTGATTGAGATTGATCTAATTAGAGGTTGTGTAGCTTGAGTTATTGACTTTTGGATTAATTGTGAGTATTTCTCACTCTATTTATCCATTTATGGCATTGTATTTATATAAAATTGATGTCTTGAACGATATGCATTCTATTGTATATGTACATAGTATTTATGATCATGCAAATAGATTTATGTGCAAGTATTATTAACCTAAGCGGCTCATATTTTAGCACGTCCCTAAGTATACTTGATGAAGTATATTTTGATGATCACAAATAAAATCTCTTTCGGTGCTAACGAGCTTTAATCAAGAACCTATCTCAGCACCTCAAGAAAGCAAAAAGCCAAAGAATAATTTGATCAAAGAACTCAAGGTCATATCAGACGTTCAAGATCATTTCAATCAAATGACCTCAAAGATCATATCCTGATTTCAAGATCACACCACACGAACGATTCAATCAAGCTTCAAGTCTACATCATTCGATCAACGTTCACGAAATTCAACTCAAGCTCGAAGTTCACATCAAAGATCTCATAATGAAGAGTTGGATTTAAAGATTATGAGAAATATGGGAAATACACAGTATTTAAAGTATATCTTTCTTTAATCGATATTGCTCAAACGCTTTTCAAAACCATGCACAAATTACTTGCATATTTGCATGTTTTAATCATATGCTTTACGATATTTCAAATGATTTAATGTCTTATGTTTAATTTGAAATTTAACGAGTTTTTATTCGCATTCATCGTATTTTTAATCGCGAATCAAAACTACTTTTAAAGAGTCTTTCAGGACGCTAATGATTTAGCAACGCTCTCCTGAACTTGATAAGTCAGGATGCTAATGATTCATTAGGACACTGATAACATTGAAGGTTGAATTGAACTGAGTCATCAAGACGCTTACTTGTAAGAAGCCACCTCCCTTTAGTCAACCTCTGAAGTTGTCAGGACGCTGACTTAGCATCAGCTTACTGAAAGATTTGTAAGTTCTTCAAAGAATTTATCTTTGAGGACACTAATAGTTATAAGTTGGATAAACTATCAGGATGTTACCTGGATAGGAGCGTTCTCTTCTTTGGGAACCAACTTAATAACTTTCAGGACGCTTACTTGTGATTAGCGCCCTCACGTGTTTAAGTGATTTTAAAACAAAACAGGATGCTATCTATCGAGTAGCGTCCTCATGATTTAAGTCGTTTAATTGTCAAAGAAAGTTAGGACACTTACAATTCAGTAGCGCCCTCACTTCATTGTTTAGCAGGACGTTGATTATCTAGTAGCGCTCTCAAAGGAACAAAACGACAAAAATAATACTTTTGTTGTTTTGACACGTACATCCTTTTAGCCACCTTTTCAGAACAACTTTTCGTACAAAAATCAACTTTTTGTATTTATAAGAGATATTCTCAGATTCATGAACCACATCTCTTAAACTTTCCTTATTCGTGAATTTGGAGAAAATCAGAATGTTCATGAAATATGCAGTTGCCAATTTCGTGATACATTCTAGCTGTTGTGAGTAAACGTTCATATTTGAAATTCAAATTCAAATGAACAACAACTTCATCTCTACAAGTCTATATATACCAACACTTAACAATTTGTTAAGACTACTAAAAATTCTCTGAGCCAAAACACTTTTGAAAGTTAGTCGAATTTTCATCTGATTCAAAAAGCTTAAGCTATTCTGGTTTCAAAGCGTTTTCTTTGAATCTCTGCTTATTCAAAAGATTTTTATATTGAGCTAAATTTCTATCTTTATCTGAAAATCTATTTGAAAGTTTGAATTGTTTTCACTCAAATATTCAGCACTGTTTTAACTTATATCATTCTTTCTGAAAGAGAAATTTGAGAGATAGTTCATACGATACAGTTATACTCAAATTCATATCTTGTATATTGTATCAAGGTTTTAACAGTAGTTATATAAACTATTGAGTTGATATTCTTCTATGGAACAAGTTTCAGTCTTCTCACACCTGTAAGTTGAGAAATGGTAGTTCTCACACCCGTAAGTTGGGATAGGTTGGTCTCAAGCCTGCAAGTTGAGCAGTGTAACGGTTGTTCTCACACCCGCAAGTTGAGAAAATGTGTAACGGTTTGATTCTCACCCGTAAGAGAATCCCTTAGTGATAAGGTTTAAAATCCTAACTGAGGAGGTTAGGTAGTGGAAGTAGGCAAGTAGCCAAACTACTATGAATCGACTGTGCATTTTTATTTATATTTCGCACTTTAACTTTGCCATAGTAATTAATTTTAAATTTTCTAAGTATCTAATTCACCCCCCCTCTTGGACATACCTAGGCCAACAAGTATTGCCTTGTGTATTTTGGATTGAATACCTTGACATTTGTTGTCTTCCTATTTACTTGTTCTTCGGGGAATGTGCCGTCGGAGTACTCCAATGGGGGAAGTAAAGGCACGTGTTATCCTGACATGTCTTCTTTGTGAGGCGTCTGCATATTTGATTTTTATGAAAATGATGCACAAAATCATATAATTAGTTTGAATCATTTATGTTATACTTCAATTGATGCATTTATGTTTATAAATATTATTTCAATGGTATACATGCTTTATAAATGCATTTGTGGATATTAGTGTTAGAATTATTCATTAAGCTAGTTGAACTCACCCCATTTCCCCATTTTCTCATGTTCTGATCCGAAAGGGAAGAGCAAGGCTTGATCGTCTGCGAGGCCTTCTTCTCCTTCTTTTTGGATGTAGGTTTCGATTTTGGGGACTTGGGTATAGTTTTGTATATTTTGGCTCATTTGTTTTATTTGGACTTATATATAATTATCATAGTATACATGTATAAATATGACATAGATGGATGGGTTGTAGATGAACTAAATATGAAAAACTCGGGTTGATAGACTCTTGTTATCTTCTGGTAGATGTTTAGATTAGATGTTGAACCATGTTGTATATAGGATGGATATGATCTTGCCTAATTATGGATGATGGATTTAATTTTGGTTCAATTATAATTGTCATATACAGGTTGTATATTGTGTTTATTAGGCATTTGGATCAGTATTTCCGTGGGAGGCTTATCAGTGCCTCAGGTTTTGTCAGGTAGTGGCATTATCTTGGGTACTTTGTCGGTCGTAACGTCACTAGGAGAGGGGTCGGGACAAAAGAACTTAGCCGCAAGAGTAGAGAAGCTATTTTATCACACACACACATATACAATTACCATATTTGTAATTAATTTTGTGTTCATCATATACAAAATGGGCATGAATCAGCATTCCATGTGTAACACTCCAAATTCTCATCTTTCCAACTCTCTTCTTCTACATATAAGAATCACAGATTAATACAATAATATGGCTCAGAGAATTCAGGGGTTACAACTTTTTCTTACTACACTAGAACATGACCAAAACTGCTAAATAAAGTCCTTATATACTATTACACTAATAATTAAATATGTTACATAATAACTTGATAAGTTTTTTAGTTACACCAACTTTAATTCTTGCAGAATAACCTCTAGAACTCGAGTCATCACCACTACCACCATTCTGCTAGCACCACCAATATATATATCCATACTAATTTCCTGGAGATAGAAATGAAAGGATGAGCAGAAGCTCAGTGGGTCCCCTAGCGGGTTTATCACTTCTTATACCAGTTATTAAAGCAAATATATTCAAGCAATATTAAGGCTAAACTAAGCAATCCAGCAAAGTAAGCACACAAGCAACAAGAGAGCACCGCTAACATAAGTAACATAATTTCGAGAAACTTTTTCAGAATCTCATTATGGTGCAATTAGCAATCCAGCAAGGGCCAACATACCTAAAACATCACTAGTGATAAAAATAATTGTGTGCAAGGAATCAAAATAATGCAGGAATATCATAAACCCAATAAAAAGCATAAGAAATGCAAATCATAGGTTCCTTCCCACCTCGAAGTTCCCAAAATTTGTCCTTACGTTCGCAAAGCCTCTTCGACCTAGGTCCTATCGCTTTCTTGACAGAATATCTTTGTAGTTTACTTTTTAAAGAAAGAGAAAAAGTAGAAAAGAAGTTTTGCAAAGATAACTTTTCTTTAACCTTACTGCCCCTATTTATAGGGAGTAAAAATTGTATGTTTCTCCATTTTGTCCTTAGCCTTTTTCATAAATGACTTTTATGTCCTAAAATATCTTTAATCTTATCAACGTCTTTTTTTCTAAAATGTCTGGATCTTTTGAGATATTGACGCTTATGTCCTAAAATATCCTTAGTCTTATCGATATCTTTTTTTTTTGAAATGTCTGGATCTTTTGAGATATTAACATTTATGTCCTAAAATAACTTTAGTCTTATCAATATCTTTTTTCTGAAATGCCTAAATCTTTTGAGATATTGACGTTTATGTCCTAAAATATCTTTAGTCTTATCGCTATCTTTTTTATGAAACGCCTGGATCTTTCAAAGATATTGATGTTTAGGTCATTTTCCTGAAATGTTCTTTTTCTTTTGAGAAATTAACTTTTATGTCCTTTGACCTTTTAGTAAATGATTATTAAACAACATCCTAAGGTTTAAGCTGGTTTAATTTGAGGGTATTACAATCTTCCCTCTTTTAGGAATTTCGTCCTCGAAATTCATTTTTCTACTTTATCTTGCTACTGTTAATCTAAGTGAATATGGAAATAAATTTGGAAGTTATCATTTTTAAGTTATAATCTTACTAAGAGAGGGCTTGTCATCTGAATCGTATAGAACATTGGTGTTATTTGCCACCTCTTCAGTGAAATTTCCTTAGATTATCTTTGTCCTTGAGGAAAAAATGTTATTTTTCTCTTGTTCCTTTTTTTCTTCTACTGCTGCTTTTCTTGTTCAAATTGCATTCCTTGATTAACAATTTCTCTATAATTTTTCACATCTAAAATTGACAATGTTTGCCTTAACTCAGGCTTAAGTTCATTATAAAACTTTTTAGCTTTATCATGTTCATTGGCAATAGTAGAAGGTGAGAAGATTTCATATTGTTTTGTCTTTTAGTCTGTACTGGCATCTTGTGGTTCATAATTAATGATGAATTTTTATTTAGTATATTTAGATGAATTACTATGATTAGGTGTCCACCTAGATTCTAGGCTCAGGGCACGGAGTTTATTTCGATTCCATTCACTGAGATTGTATTTTGGGACAAGGTTAGTAAAAATCAAATCTTGTAGGCCCTTGACTCATAAATAATAATATATCTTTAAAATACATTTTCAAAATTCATTTTGGTGATTTCTTTGAATTTTTTTTTTCATAAAATACATACAACCTCCAATGATTTGGTACCGAAATATGACCAAGTGTTTTTTGCTAGAATATTATTCACTTGGTTTGTTTCGTAATGTTTTTCGCACATACAAGTTTTGCAAATGATTGGAAATGTCTGGTGAATAGTGAGTATCCATCAAATGCGTACATCCCACACCGTTCAAATTTAAGGATAGTCATTATCAACTGTCTTTTTCAATATTCACCATACAAGGTCACAAGATATTCACTTCTCAAGTCTTAAAATTACGAGTCATATCTGAAAGTGTCCCATACCACTCCTAATATGATCATAATTAAAATTCTTGAGTCGTTAGTACCCCATCAATTATAGTCTCTAACTAGCAAGCAAACAATAATATCAGTACTTCTTTTAATTATTTAATTTATACATTACATGGAATTGCTTTGGTAATTGTCCCCTCCATTTTTCATTATTTTTTTAATTATTATTATTATTATTTATTAAAAGCTTTTATTTTATTTTTTATTTTTTTAACTAAATTTTGATTTTTTTTCCCTAATAGAAGCTACAAGGATTGCTTCCATTCTGCCACATATTTTAATTTGTGGATGAGAGTCACTATTTGGGAATAATCCCCAAGGCTTCATTAAGATTTAATAGAGTATCAACTAAAGTTTCAAGAGATGGTGATGATGACATGGTCGTCGAGGTAGAGACAGACTGTGAAGAACTTGAATTGACAGAAAAAGATTGTGCACTTCCAAAAGATATTTGCTCTTAATGACTGGCAGTAGATCGAACCACGCTTGGAAACCAAGTTGTTGTAGATGGGCCTACAATATAAACTTGCGTTACTTGACGAGGGAAGTGCAATGAGTGAGGCTCTCTTGAATAACCTTTTATAGCTTCAACCTCTTGTTCTATTGTTGCTCCTTAACATTCTTACCAAGATTTGCCAAAATTTTCCTTTGTTCTTACATTTGAACTCCTAGACCTTGTAGTAGGGTAGTTAGATTTTCCATAGAATCTTCTTTAGAATACCTTATCATGAGTTCTCCTACCTTCCCTTCTAGAACGCCCGACTCCCATTTTTGTTCTTTGCATCTGTTGCTAGTGTTCTTCTATTACTACCTGTGATTCACTGTCTAGTTCTTATTCATTTTTACTTCTGTCTCTTATTTATAGCGTTAAGGAAGTTAAGATTTATGTAAGGCTTCCCTATATATATATATAAAGCTACCAAGTTCTTTATATCATCCTCTTTCCCCAGACAGTATGCATTACTATGGAATTACTTCAAAAAAAATAAACTTATCATAGTATAAATTAATAGTAATAAAGAAGTAATTATGTAAATATGATTTCATATTAAAGTGCCATGTTAATTAACGTAACTTTAATATTTAATAGGTATTACACAAAGAGTGATATTTTATGAGCATATATTATAATTTAAGAGCAAAGTAATTCCATAAAACTATTAAAGAACTAATTCATAAGATCTTGATTTTTCAATATGAATAATATTCATATTATTAAAATATCATGTTATCAACTACATAGTAGTATCACTTTCATATTAATATTAATATTATTATAATAATTGATATAATTAAAAATAGTTCCACATTCTAGTGATATATTGGAAGTGAAATATAATCTAGTGGTAGAATTGATTATGATAACAAACTTATCAGATATGCTTATTTGCTTCTTTAATTATCACTATTAATTAATTTCTATGTTTTGGGAAAAGAAAATTATTTATACTTCCTTTATATATAAATGTTTATATATATATATATATATATATATATATATATATATTTATTCAAATAAATAAATATGTATAAATATGTATTATAAATATGAACATGTATAAGTGACAATTATTTGCCCACATAGCTGGGCAATCTAAATTGCCCACCACGTCATAACGCGGGTGAATTGCCCACGTAGCTATGCATTGGGCAAATCATTAAAATATATATATATATATTTTAACTATGTGCAACCCTTCTTTTTCATTCTCTCTCTCTCACCTTCTCTTCTCTTCTCTTCTCTAGCTCTCCAATTCTACATCGCTTTTCTCATCTCTCTTCTTCTATGCCACCTGCCATATTCAAACTTCTGGTTGATTCTGACCAAAAAGGCGACCAGATTCCGGTAACTCTCACGGGCACCATCGCACATCCATGCTTTCCACGTTACAGGCTTATTACGTGGTTCTCCTTCTTTACCATCTCAACTTAGTATTCAATACAATTTCTTCTTAATAAAATGTATTATTTTTCTTTTCTTTTTTTTATCTCTTGAAATCACAATTTATGTTAAAAGATTCTCTATCTTATTTAAAAGAATTTCTGTTGAAAGATCTCTGTTAATAGAGATCACAATCTCTTATCTTATTTATTCCTTGAGATCATAATTTTTGTTAAAGATTCTACTCTATCCTCTAAAGATTATAATCTCTGTACAAGTAAATTTTTTAGATCGAAAAAAATTCTACCCTATCTTTATCATAATCTCTGTACACCTAGATTTTAAAGATCTAGAAGAGATTCTACACTATATAATCTCTTCTTCTACATATAAGATTACAACTGTCTTTTTAGAACTTTCTTTAATCCATCCTTCTTTTTTATAATACTTTACTGGTAACCTATTGGGATTTAAGCAAATTTTTTTTTATAATAAGGTTTTTTTTTCTCTCTCCTCTTTATTCTCTCTTCAATGTTCTTCCCTCATTCTCTTTTTCCTATGGATCTCTTCTTCATTATCTCTCTTTCCAATGTCTTTCTTTCTTCTTTATTTCATTATCACTTTTTCTAGTATCTCCCACTTCATTCCTTTACTTCACTATAATTTGGTATTTACTAATTTTTGGTGTGAAGATTCTTCCAGTTATTCTTAGCAACGCCAACACACATCCGCGCATGAATCTCTCTATTCACATGCTTCTTCTCCTTCTCTCTCTTCATTCTCTTATATATATATATATATATATTAGTATTTTTAGATATCTTATTTATCTTTTAAACTCACTCTACATCCTAATCTAAGTATCTAGGTCCTAGAATCACCGCTCTGATACCATAAATGTAACACCCCAAATTCTCATCTTTCCAACTCTCTTCTTCTACATATAAGAATCACATATTAATACAATAATATGGCTCAGAGAATTCAGAGGTTACAACTTTTTCTTACTACACCAGTACATGACCAAATGTGCAAAATAAAGTCCGTATATTTTATTACACCAATAATTAAATATGTTACATATATAATAACTTGATAAGTTTTTTAGTTACACCAACTTCAATTCTTGCAAAATAACTTCTAGAACTCGAATCATCACCACCACCACCATTCTGCTAGCACCACCAATATATATTCATACTAATTTCCTAGAGATAGAAATGAAAGGATGAGCAGAAGCTCAGAGGCCCCTAGCGGGTTTACCAGTTATTAAAACAAATATATTCAAGCAATATTAAGGCTAAACTAAGCAATTCAGCAAAGTAAGCACACAAGAAACAAGAGAACACCGCTAACATAAATAACAAAACTTCGTGAAACTTCCCTAAAATCTCATTATGCTGCAATTAGCAATCTAGCAAGGGTCAGCATATCCAAAACATCACTAGTGATAAAAATAACCGTGTGCAAGGAACCAAAATAATGTAGGAATATCATAAACCCAATAAAAAGCATAAGGAATGCAAACCATAGGTTCCTTCCCACCTCGAAGTTCCCAAAATTTGTCCTTACGTTCACAAAGCCTCTTCGACCTAGGTCCTATCGCTTTCTCGACATAATATCTTCGTAATTTACTTTTTTAAAAAAGATAAAAAGTAGAAAAGAAGTTTTGAAAAGATAATTTATCTTTAACCTTACTACCCCTATTTATAGGGAGTAAAAATTGTACGTTTCTTCATTTTGTCCTTAGTCTTTTTCATAAATGACTTTTATGTCCTAAAATATCCATAATCTTATCAATGTCCTTTTTTCTGAAATGTCTGAATCTTTTGAGATATTGACGTTTATCTCCTAAAATATCTTTAGTCTTATCAATATCTTTTTTCTGAAATGCCTGGATCTTTTGAGATATTGACGTTTATTGATATGAACTCCACCAACAATTGTGATGAAACCCAATAACAATGATGGATTAGAACCCCAAGATTGTGTAGACACAAGATTGGTTGAGCCTTGACTCGCCACCTAACCAGATGAAAACCAAGACTACGAAGGATTGAAAACGCCACACCAAGATTCAACAATCAAGGTGATAAGTTTGGTTGCTTGAACGCCACAAGATTAACTTGATAAGTTCAAAGAGTTCTTTTAAGAACAAACAGGACACAAGACCTCACAAGATTAACTTGATCTCAAAACATAATCTACCATTCAAATTCGAGCTACCACTCTATATATACTTGGAACAACCCTCCAAGAATAGGAAAAGACATAACTAAATTTAAAACAACACAAACATCAACATAGACAAGTCCTCATGTTTTTTGACCTCTTGGACTTCTAAAGGACAAGTCCCCACGTTTTTAGGCCTCTTGGACTTCTAAAGGACAAGTTCCCACGTTTTTAGGCCTCTTGGACTTCTAAAAAACAAGTTTCCATGTTTTTAGGCCTCTTGGACTTCTAAAGGACAAGTCCCCATGTTTTTAGGCCTCTTGGACTTCTAAAGAACAAGTCCCCATGTTTTTAGGCCTCTTGACTAAGTTCAATGTATTTAAAACATAACCAGCCAGAACCAAGTTTATTCCCCTATTTAATATCCTTGCAACTCAACAAATTCATGCCCTTTGATGGTCAGTCCATACTGGCACGTTTTGTGTGCTAATTAGCTTCTTCAATTGCTTTGATGACATGGACTAAGCCTTGATTATTATTTGAGCCCATCTTGGTCTTTTTAGAATCAGCCCAATTCTCTTGGATTAGCCCATTTAGCGCTTCCTTGATACGTTTGGCTCTAAGTCTTGTAATTGGACCACTTGAAAGTGACAAAGGGTCTTGTGCATATTCAGCTCAATTCCCAAGTGTATGATCAACTTGTCCAGCTCCTTGGTTTGCATCATTCTCCCCCTCTTGAGAAGGATTTGTCCTCAAATCATCACCTACATCAAAAGGAGACAAATCAGCAACATTAAAGCTTGCACTGACACCATACTCACCTGGTAAGTCAAGCTTGTAGGCATTATCATTGATGCGTTCCACTATTTGAAATGGTCCGTCACCCCGAGGTAGGAGTTTTGAACGTCGTTTCTCCGGAAAACGGTCCTTCCTTATGTGCAACCAAACCCAATCTCCGGGTTCAAACACTACCTTCTTGCGTCCCTTGTTGGCTTGTTGGACATATTGTTTAGTTTAGTCCTCATTTCAATGTTCAGCCGTGCTTTTTCAATCATCTTTACAAATTCTGCCTTCTTTTTGCCATCTAAGTTTACACGTTCACTCAAAGGTAAAGAAGTTAAATCCAAAAGTGGCAATGGGTTAAAACCATAAACCATTTCAAATGGTGAAAATTTAGTTGCAGAATGAATACTTCGATTATATGCAAATTCAACATGTGGCAAACAATCTTCCCATGTTTTTAAGTTCTTTTTAATGATAGCACGTAACAAAGAAGACAAAGTTCTATTTACTACTTCAGTTTGACCTTCCGTTTGTGGATGACAAGTAGTAGAAAACAATAACTTGGTTCCCAACTTTCCCCACAAAGTCTTCCAAAAGTAACTCAAAAACCTTGCATCCCTATCAGAAACAATGGTCCTAGGCATGCCATGTAACCTAACAATTTCTTTGAAGAACAAAGCAGCTATATGTGATGCATCATCAGTTTTATGACATGCAATGAAGTGTGCCATCTTGGAAAATCTATCTACCACCACAAAAACTGAATCTCTCCCCCTCTTAGTCCTAGGTAATTCCAAAACAAAATCCATAGAAATATCAGTCCAAGGTTCACTAGGTATTGGCAAAGGGGTGTACAAACCATGGGGTTTCAACTTAGACTTGGCCTGTTTACACGTGATACACTTCTCACAGATTCTTTCCACATCACGTTTCATATGAGGCCAAAAAAAATGATCATACAAAATTCCTAATGTCTTAGCTACACCAAAATGACCCATCAAACCACCACCATGAGCTTCTCTCACAAACAATTCACGCAAAGAACACATAGGCACACACAGTTTATTTTCCCGAAACAAAAATCCATCATGCCTATAAAACTTACCAAATGCCATTTTTTCACATGCATTGAACACTTCGCCAAAATCAGAATCTTGTGCATACAAATCCTTAATGTATTCAAAACCAAGCAATTTTGTATCTAAAATGGAAAGTAAAGCATACCTTCGGGACAATGCGTCAGCTACCACATTTTCCTTACCTTGCTTGTATCTGATCACATAAGGGAATGTTTCAATGAATTCCACCCACTTGGCATGGCGTCTGTTCAACTTTTGTTGTCCTTTCAAATGCTTCAAAGATTCATGATCTGTGTGAATCATGAATTCCTTTGGCCATAGATAGTGTTGCCAATTTTCCAAAGCCCTTATCAAGGCGTACATCTCCTTATCATAAGTAGGGTAATTTAGGGCTGCCCCACTTAACTTTCACTAAAATAAGCAACTGGACGGCCTTCTTGCATCAAAACAGCTCCAATACCTATACCTGAAGCATCACACTCAATTTCAAAAGCTTTTGCAAAGTTAGGTAAAACAAGCAAAGGTGCATTAGTTAGCTTTTCTTTGATCAGATTAAATGCCTTTTCTTGTTCTTTCCCCCACTTAAACGGTACATTTTTCTTGATGACTTCAGTAAGAGGTGAGGCTAAGCTACTAAAATCACGCACAAACCGTCTATAGAAGCTAGCTAAGCCGTGGAAACTCCTCACTTGGCTGATTGTTGTAGGCGTTGACCACTCTTGGATTGCCTTAACCTTTTCCTCGTCCACCTCAATTCCTCTCTTACTAACAACAAAACCAAGAAACACAAGTGTATCCGTGCAAAAGGTGCACTTCTTGAGATTAGCAAACAACTTTTCTTTCCTTAGAATTTCCAAAATAGATTTCAAATGCATTACATGTTCTTCCAAGTTTTTGCTATAAATTAGGATATCATCAAAATACACAACGACAAATCTGCCAATAAATGCACGCAAAACATGGTTCATTAAATGCATAAATGTGCTCGGAGCATTAGTTAAACTGAAAGGCATCACTAACCACTCATACAAACCATATTTAGTCTTAAAAGCAGTTTTCCATTCATCACCTTCCTTCATCCCAATCTGATGATATCCACTCTTAAGATCAATTTTTGAAAAGACACAAGACCCATGCAATTCATCCAGCATATCGTCTAATTTAGGAATGGGATGACGATACTTTACCGTTATGTTGTTGATGGCTCGGCAGTCAACACACATCCTCCATGTTCCATCCTTCTTAGGAACTAACAGCACCGGAACTGCACAAGGACTCATGCTTTCACGCACATACCCCTTCTCCAATAATTCACCTACTTGCCTTTGGAGTTCCTTGGTCTCCTCGGGATTACTCCTATAAGCAGGTCGGTTTGGAATTGATGCACCTGGTATGAAATCAATTTGATGTTCAATCCCTCGAGTTGGAGGTAATCCATAAGGTACTTCTTCGGGAAGGAGATCTTCAAACTCCTGTAAAAGAGAAACAATAACATTCGGCAAAGCACCGACGAGATCATTAGTACATAAAAGAGCCTCATTGTACATGAGTACAATAAGGGGCTGGTGTGATAATAATGCTCTCTTGATCTCACTTTTTTTTGCAATGCAATTGAATTTTTCCTCTCTTGCTCTCACTATGGCTGAAATCCCCTCTCTTTCTTTTTCTCTCTGATCAATGTTTTTCTCTCTTCTTTTTTTTTGCCTTCATTTCTTTTTCTTTCTTTTTTTCATTTGAGCTTTGTAACTTTAATTGGTCCTCCCTGACTTGTTTTGGAGCCAATGGCACAAGAATAATAGGATGCCCTTTATGAGTGAAAGAATACCTATTTGTGAATCCATCATGCTTAGCCCTTTTATCATACTGCCATGGTCTTCCCAACAATAAATGGAATGCATCCATAGGAACCACATCACAAAGCACCTCATCCTCATATTTACCAATGGATAATGCCACCAACACTTGCCTTGTCACCTTGATTTCGCCACAGTCATTCAGCCACTGAAGCCGATAAGGGTGAGGATGTTTCAAGGTAGTTAAGGCCAATTTCTCCACCAAATAAGTGCTGGCTACGTTTGTGCAACTCCCTCCATCGATAATGACACTGCAAACTTTGTTGTTTACAAAGCACCGAGTATGAAACAAGTTCTCCCTTTGGTTACTTTCTTCCTCCTTAACCTGCACATTGAGAACTCGCCTTGCTACCAATAAATCTCCAACCATAGCACTTTGCTCATCATCGGCATCCTCCAAAGGTGGCATGTCAGCATCATCTACTTCATCCCTCAACATACGCCTCATTTCCCCTAACAACGCTTGCATTTGGAGGTTCAGAACTGCATGTTGTCGAACTTCTTCGGTTGTATCTTCTTCTTGATTATTGGACATATTTAAAATCTGCAAAACAAGGTTAGAATCCTCACAAGCACTCCCTCACGTGTTTCACTCAAGAATTTGATACACTTGCACTCGTGTTTTCACTCTAAACGACTTTTACCCTCTTATGGTCTCACACACTCTTGCCTTTTTCCACTCTTTTGTGTCTTCTTTAGTTCTTAATCAAATTTCAAGACACTAATTCAAAATAATCTAGCAGCAATTCAAAAATGAGAAACAAACTAAACTCATCAAAAGATCAAGAACATGAATAAGGTGAGAAACAAGATTGAAAAGAGGAAATTTTCTTACTGGAATCACTTTTCTTCTCCTTTTTTTTTTTGACCAAAACTGATCAAAAGATCAAGAACATGAATAAGGTGAGAAACAAGATTGAAAAGAGGAAATTTTCTTACTGGAATCACTTTTCTTCTCCTTTTTTTTGGACGATTTTTTTTTCCACCGCAGGGAACAGGAAATAACAAAATTAAAATAAAAGATAGTCAAACTTATCTTAGAACCAAAGCTCTGATACCAAATGATATGAACTCCACCAACAATTGTGATGAAACCCAATAACAATGATGGATTAGAACCCCAAGATCGTGTAGACAAGATTGGTTGAGCCTTGACCAGTCACCTAACCAGATGAAAACCAAGACTACGAAGGATTGAAAACGTCACACTAAGATTCAACAATCAAGGTGATAAGTTTGGTTGCTTGAACGCCACAAGATTAACTTGATAAGTTCAAAGAGTTCTTTTAAGAACAAAGAGGACACAAGACCTCACAAGATTAACTTAATCTCAAAACATAATCTACCATTCAAATTCGAGCTACCACTCTATATATACTTGGAACAACCCTCCAAGAATAGGAAAAGACATAACTAAATTTAAAACAACACAAACATCAACATAGACAAGTCCTCATGTTTTTAGGCCTCTTGGACTTCTAAAGGACAAGTCCCCATGTTTTTAGGCCTCTTGGACTTCTAAAGAACAAGTTTCCATGTTTTTAGGTCTTTTGGACTTCTAAAGGACAAGTCCCCATGTTTTTAGGCCTCTTGGACTTCTAAAGAACAAGCCCCCATGTTTTTAGGCCTCTTGGACTTCTAAAGGTAACCAAAATAGCTAATTGACTAAGTTCAATATATTTAAAACATAACCAGCCAGGACCAAGTTTATTCCTCTATTTAATATCCTTGCAACTCAACAAATTCATGCCCTATGATGGTCAGTCCATTCTGGCACGTTTTGTGTGCTAATTAGCTTCTTCAATTGCTTTGATGACATGGACTAAGCCTTGATTATTATTTGAGCCCATCTTGGTCTTTTTAGAATCAGCCCAATTCTCTTGGATTAGCCCATTTAGCGTTTCTTTGAAACGTTTGGCTCTAAGTCTTGTAATTGGACCACTTGGAAGTGACAAAGGGTCTTGTGCACATTCAGCTCCATTCCCAAGTGTATGATCAACTTGTCCAGCTCCTTGGTTTGCATCATTTATGTCATAAAATACCTTTAGTCTTATCACTATCCTTTTTCTAAAATGTCTGGATCTTCTGAGATATTGACGTTTAGGTCATTTTCTCGAAAATGTTCTTTTTCTTTTGAGATATTGACTTTTATGTCCTTTAAACTTTTAGTAAATGATTATTAAACAAGATCCTAGGATTTAAGCTGGTTTAATTTGAGGGTATTACACCATGAGTGTCAAATATCGGTAGCTTACCTGGTTAAGCATATACTTCCCCTCATATGAGATGGAGGGCTAAAAATCTTCTCAACCTCATATGAGGTGAGGAGTTGTGCTCCTATTGGGGGGTTTATTGTGACCCTTTCATAAGTTGAGTTTTAGATTAGTATTTTACATGTTAATTTCATAGGTTTTTAGGTGCATTGAGTTAGTTTTTAGATATATTTGCATTAATTAGTTCATTTAGTGTTTTAGGTTCATTTAGATATTTTTAGGAGTTTTATAAGTTAGTTTTAGTGATTTTCATGAATAAAATACATTAGGCTAGTTTAGGAAAATAATAATGATTTTTAGGTATTTTTCCTAAAGTCAATTGCAACCTTTTTATATTAATTTTGTTAATATTTTACAAGCTATTCATAGTGCATATAGAATTACATGTTAATACATACTTGCACATAATATAGATCATTTACTTGTATTTATGTTTTGTCTTATAGGTGAATAAAGAGCCTAAAAGCGAGTAATGCAGATCAAATGATGTCACGGCCATATTGAAGAAGAGCACTAAAGATGGACTAAAGAGAAAGAGAAACGGCCAAAAAGAGAACAAAAATCGGCTAAGTACAACAACTGGAAAAGAAAGAAGAAATGTTATCTGGGCGCCGTGGCACCCATTGCGACGCCCAGAAGAACAAAATATGAAAATTCTGTCATAGCGCCGCGGCGCCCCGATAGAGTTGTCGTAGCGCCGCGGCGTTACGGTGAAACTTCTGGTCCTTTTTTGTCTTTTTGGACAATGACGTATAAAAAGCTCATTTTACGGTTTTTATTGGGGGATTATTACGATCTAGTAGAGAGTAACAGTAGTCGTATAGAGTAGAGGGTAACAGTAGCTGTAGAAGAGGGTAGAGAGGAAAAAAAGCAAGGAAGAAATTGAAGAAGAAGACAAGTTGCAGAACTTTTCGATGGAAGAAGAAGGAGAAACACTCAAAAGGGGGTTTTAAATTCATTTCTTGTTCTATGCTTATTGTATTCATGTCTTTTCTCTATAATTTCTCTCTTATACTCTTGACTTTGATGATGAACTAAATATTTCTATTAGAGGGTTTGATGAATCTACGTTGAGATATATGGGTTGATTTTCATTATTTTTGTGTTGTTGAGCAATTTGATTTGTTTATTTTCAATTCTCCATACTTAATGCTTGCAACTTGTTGGATGAATTTAGATTTGAATTCTTACACTCGAGAGAGGTGTTTTCAAGTTTAAACAAGTGAATTGAAACCTAGGGAGTTTGTATCGAGTCGAGAGACCTACAACCCCTTTGAAATCATTTAATTGAATCTTAGGTCTTAATGCATGCATTAATTGTTAATTTACATTTGAGAGAGGGGATTAGAAATTGAAGCATAGATGTTTGAATTTGCATTTGAGAGAAGGGTTTAAACAATTTTGAATTCATGATTTATAAACTTAAGAATTGAATCAACAACACTATCTTTTGATACCCATATAGATCAACATAGTGAAATCAACTCTCTAATAATCTTTAACCATCTATTTTCTCTAAATCTCTGTTTAATTTCTAATTTCAGCTATTTCAATTTTTAGCACACTTTATCATCACGTTTTGTTAGCCTAGATAAAATCAATACTTTAGTAGTTTTGGGCATTTTTAATAGTTGATTTCACTATCCCTGTGGATACGATACCCAACTCACCTTGGGATTACTATAACTTGACTGTCGTGCACTTGCAAATTTAAAATTTTCACTATCACCCTTATTGAACTTTGGTGTGGGCATTTGTTCTTGTATTAATAATTGGGACTGCACTTGTCTTTGATTCATTGATCTTGAATGACTTATATAAATATATATATATATATGATGCTCCAATATAACAAATACTATAAATTAACGAAAAAACAAACAAACAACGAGAACATTAAAAAGAGTGTTCTTTATTAAGGATTCAATGGAAGAGAAGGACTTCTACAACATAGAGAAAGTCTTCGGTTGTGTTTGGTTTAAAACTTGGATAAAGTTTTTTGTATCGAAAATTTTCAAAACCCCAAAAAAGTGTTTGGTTTGACAATTTGGAAAAACATTTTTTTCAGAATTTGACTAAAAAACTTGTTTTTAGGAAACGACAAAACATCGTTTGAAGGTGCCCGTACAAGGTCTCACTTCTAGTTTCCATAAACAAGCTAATTGTAACATCCCGTACCTCTAGTCAAACTTTTATGTTGACTTGTATGTATTATCAAACACATTTATATGAGTGTACATACGTAGATGGCCGTAAACTGTTGTATTTGTATGCTCCCTAGTTTCACAGGAACCTCAGGGCCTTAGATATGGACTTAGGGTGAGGAAAAGTTAGAAAAATGTGAGTCTGGACCCCAGGATCGCGTTTCTAATGGGAGAAGCGCACTCTATTAGTGGCAGACAAAACACAGGATTTCTGAGTTTTGGAGTGGCAGGACGCTCTAATGGTTGTAGACAAAAAATCAGTTATTTGAAATATGCAGAAACAAGCTCCTTGCAGGAAGTAGAGACAAGGACTGTTTCTTGGCAAAGAGGAGCGCGCTCCTGCCTTTTTTGACAGTTTTTTTTATATATATAAGTCGGTGTGGCGGTTTGCATGCATATAAAAAGGAATTTTCGTTTTTTCTAGCACATTTGAGTTGGGTTCTTTTAGAGAAAAGAGGGAGAAGAAAAAGGGAAGGAGGAATAAGGCTAGGGTTTGGAGATTTGAAGCTAAGGTGAGCTTTGAAACTTATGAATTCTCACTATTTTCTTTGATTTGTTTAACATATGTGAAATTGGGTGGATTTGGTGATGGTTGTACAAATTTGTGATGGTTTGGGATTGGCCAAATTCGTGGCTTTTGTTGTTTAATTATGTTTCCAATGGATTCGTGATGGAAATTAGGTTTATGGCATGTCAATTTGTAAGAAATTGGTGTTGAGTTAAGGGTATGCTCAAATCCTGCTGCAATTGAAGCAGTCGAGGGTTTGAGAGTGTTCAAAATAGTGTGTGTGATTTAAATGAGGAATCTTGATTGAAATAGGTTTTATTGTGATGTGTACAAAAATTTGGACGGTGAAATTAGCTAGATCTTGGTGCGATCAACTGGGAAATTTGTGAGCAGCTTGTGTAGTGGCTGTAGGAGTTGTATTTTGGTGATTTGGAAACCATAGGATTGTACCCATTGTGAGTATTTCTTACCTTTGGTGTTTATATATGACATTCTATGTATAAATTTGGTTTATAAAATGTAAGTGTGATAGTGTACTTGCAAGAACGGGCTGAATTGGGTGTTTCTGCTAATTAAATCAATTTTTAATTTATCTTTTGTATTCCTTAATTTGGTTGAGACATTTTATCAAATAGATCATATATAATAGTAAAATGCACAAAATAAATATAAGGAGACAAGCATTTTTTACGTGGTTCGAAAATCTATTTCGTACCTCCACGCCTAGAGAAACCTTCTTTAGGGTTTCACTATCTCGGATTCACTTCACGGGTGTGAATCAAACTGTTAGAAAAATCTTTTTACAGGTTCAAGACAAACCTATCCTTTTATAAGCTCATGATGAACCAACAACATCCTTCGGCGGGATAAGGATGAACCGAACTTTGATTCCAATATTGGAATCTCAAGTGAACCACAATCACTTGACTTGATTTGTTCAAACTTGAATCAAATCAAGGAGAGTAACTAGAAAGTGATAATCTTGTTCTAAACACTTAGAACAAGTGCAATTGCGCTCAAAGATACAGATGAACTCAAAACCAATCGAGATTGAGAGAGGTTGTTCCTTACCAAACAAACCTCGACATACTTACAAAACAATGATGATTTCTTCTAGATTTCTCAGCCACATGATTCAAAAATATGCACGGCTGAAAACTTGAACGAAAGACTAAAATACCTCGATTCGATAAAAAACTAGATATGTAATAAAGCTCGTAATCGTGAACAACTTTAATAAGAGATGTGTGTTCAAAAACTCAGTAGAAGATCATGAAGTGCACATGTTCTCCAATGGCGGCTGCCTCTTCGTTAGCTCAGTTGCAAAGAAAAATATTGGAGAATGAATAATAAAAGTTGTTCTTATGAAAGTTGGGTTTAATCATTGTTTAAATAGAAAACCATCATTAAAAACCCTAAGCCTATCATGGACGGCCAAGATTAAATGATTTAATTATGTATTAAGTGAAATCAATGGCTCGAGATGAATACTCAAGATTAAAACTTGAAAAAGAGCAAAAATGGAAATTCCCGGATGGAGTGCGTTCCATCCTGTTGGAGTGCATTCCATGGGAATTTACCTGTTACTATAGAACACATTCCTCTCTGCTGGAACACGTTCCATAAGACCTGAGAGAAAATTGGGTTTCGGATTAACCTACTGGAACGCGTTCCTCTCTGCTAGAACGCGTTCCACAAGACCCAAAAGCTCTAGACCATTTTTCTCTGACCTGGAACGTGTTTCTCACTACTGGAGTGCGTTCCACCATGCCTTAGAAAAATGGTGTGTTTTTCTCTGCTGGAGTGCATCCCTTCAGGAAGGAATGCATTCCATGGGTTCTTGAGAAACGTGCACAGATCAAGAATGCAATTTTTTATCATGTCTAAGTTCCATAGTCAATAAATCAATGAAATCAAACTCGGAACAAGAATCAAAACATGAAATAAATCTGAAAAAGTGAATTTTCATCAAAAACATGTCTAGAAGTGAATTCCTCCAGGAAGGAGTGAGTTCCTTCGAGAATGAGTGCATTCCTTAAATGTTGCACATATGATAAACTCATTTTCACAAACATGCAATACGTTCATTTTGAAATGAACATGATAAGAAAACATTTTTTATTATGATTGCATAAATGATGAACCAAAAAGATAGTAAAAACGGTAAACCGAAAAAATGAATATGAAGCGTTTCGATGAAAATAAGATCAAGAAACCAAGTGGCTGATCAATACAAGAAGAGGACTACAACCTAGAAAGATCTAAAGCAATTACAATATTAAATGTCTTTACGTCCTTGTGTTTTGATCTTCGATTGACTTCTAGCTTGACTTTAGTTGACTTGAGCTTGACCTTTATTGACTTGCCACCTTGCCTTGACTTTATGCACTGTCACACCCCGCCCGGACGCGCCTAAACCGACGTAAAACTCACGGACGGGGCGCGAATGCATTATAACAGTAATAACAGAGTGCGCGGAAGCATAGTTAAGTAAAAATCTGATTTCATTAATTTCAGAATATATTTGTACATGAAATTAGTTAAGGGAACATTCTCCCAAAAATCCCCAATGAATAATACAAAGGGTACAACATGTGGGCCCAAAAACCTGCACCCAGTCCACCCTAATCTCCTGTGAAAATTTGGATAACAACGGGGTGAGCTACGCGCTCAGTGGGTAAAATAGTTCGTGAATATAACAGTTAATAAAGTAAACTTCATAATCAAATATCTTAAATACACATCAGAGCATCATAAACAATCAACATGTATGTATGCATGACACCGTCTCATATTGGTTTGATGACTGTACATCGCCTGAGTTCACGTACAGATGTTCCTCCCCAGGAATAGTCGGGTTCTCATTGTACGTCCTTCCTCAAGAACGACGCTCTGGATTCACGTACAGATGTCCTTTCCCAGGAATAGCTAGGTTCTCATTGTACGTCCCTCTCCAGAGAAATATAATGAATAGAGAGCATCGCTTCTAGCTATTCTATGAATCATAAACCACATACGTCCCTAGGTGGTGATATGTATGATGTCAATGCATGAATTGGTTCGGTCTTTACTTAATATTTAGACAGGATTTGGCAACGTCTGGTGATCCTTATCAGAGTCGGTATCACGACGTGCAAGTTTAGGACATTCAGTATTACTTGTATAAGCTGATAGCTTTCTAATAAGACCAACCAGATCAGTCTCTAGTTGAGCGGTGAGACACAAGGTCTACTTAAATACCAATCATCTAGAGCAGCACACTGCCTCCCATTCACTATTTAAAGTTACTGAGGACAAGACTGAGTCTGGTTGAGCCAGATTAACCACTAATCCGGCATAACAACAATGTAATACATGAACTCCAATCATGCTGGCATAAGTATGACGGTATGATCCTTATACGCAATAATGTCGTGTAAATGAATGATAGACATAATAATAAATGAATGTAAACTTTAATAAAAGTTATAAGACACGCAAACCTATGTTTCGTTCCCCACCTTCATATAAAAACTCTTTTGGAGACTGGCGCTTTCCCTCATGCAGAACTGCGTTGCTCAGCACAGAGAGTCTCAAAAGAGAAGACAAAAACTCAAAAAGAGTGAAAAAGAGAAGAAAAATCACAAGGAGGAGTGATTTTGTATGCAAACTCAGCTAAATGTAAGTATTTTGCCCATCCGTCGTTAAAGTCCAAAATGCAACACCGTAACATGTCTTCCAAGATTTGGATAAGACGCTCTGACTGCCCATCAGTCTGAGGCTGAAAGGCTGTGCTCATGGTGATCTTAAAGCCCATTCTATTCAGGAAGCTTTGCCAAAACTTTGATGTGAAATGAGGGTCTCGATCAGAGACAATCGTGAGTGGTATGCCATGGAGGCGTACGATCTCTCTTTCATATAGTTCGGCAAGTTTGGCGGGGTTATCCGTGAACTTCATTGGCAAAAAGTGTGCAAACTTTGTAAGTCTGTCAATGATAACCCAGATAGCATCTTGCCCTTTAATATTTCGAGGCAAGGCCGTAACAAAATCCATTGCGATGTTCTCCCACTTCCATTCTCCAATAGGTAACGGCTGGAGAAGTCCATAGGGAAGTCTTCGTTCGGCCTTAACTTGCTGGCAAACGAGACATCGAGCAACGAAGTGTGCAATCGCCTTCTTCATTCCAGAAAATCAGAATTGTCGCTTGACATCCTTGTACATTTTGTCACCCCCAGGATGCATAGTGAACCTCGAACAGTGCATCTCAGTGAGCACTTCTTTTCGAACCTCAGGATCGTTCGGTAGACAGAGACGTTTTTTATAAAAAACGGCCCATCTTCAGAGACAGACCAGTGAGGAAGGTCTTGTCCGCTGAGTAGAAGTTCTCATTTCTCCATTAACATAGGGTCGTTGGCTTGAGCTGACAAAATCTTTCGAACCAGCTTAGAGTTGGCTAATAATTGAGATAGTCGTGATCTTGCTCCTTCTTCAATCAGTTGTAGGTTAAAATTTTCCATCTCTGTAGCCAACTTCCCAATTTCAAAGTTAAGAGTGCAAACAACATAAGATTTTCTACTCAGGGCTTCAGCCACAACATTGGCCTTATCGGGATAGTACTGGAGTTGAAAGTCATAATCTTTCAAGAATTTTAACCATCGTCTTTGGTGGAGGTTTAGGTCTCTTTGGGTGTAGATGTACTTAAGACTTTTGTGATCCGAGAAGTCCTCAAACCGTTCACCGTATAGGTAATGACGCCATAACTTCAGTGCAAATACGACAGTTGCAAGTTCCAAGTCATGTGTTGGGTAATTACCCTCATGAATCTTCAGTTGCCTCAAGGCATATGCGACAACTTGGCCTTCTTGCATTAGTACAACACCTAGGCCTTGGAGAGAGGCGTCGGTGTATAGTAAAAATCCAAGTGTATTTCTTGGAGTGATGAGTACTGGTGCCGTCGTGAGGCGCTTCTTCAATTCCTGAAATGATGATTCACAGGCGGGATTCCAAATGAATCGCGCATCTTTCCGAGTGAGTTTGGTCATAGGTTGAGCAATCTTTGAGAAGTCCTTGATGAAGCGTCTGTAATAGCCAGCCAAACCAAGAAAACTCCTAATCTCAGTAACAGTAGTAGGCTGCTTCCAGTTTAAAACCGCTTCAACCTTAGAAAGATCGACCTCAATGTCATTTCCTGAAACCACATGGCCTAGGAATTGAACTCGCTTCGCCCAAAATTCGCACTTACTCAACTTTGCATACAACTGGTGGCTTCTCAAGGTCTGGAGGACTATCCTCAGGTGTATCTTATGGTCTTCTTCGGTTGAGGAATATATTAAGATGTCGTCCACAAAAACCACCACAAATCGGTCATAGTATAACTTGAAGATGTTGTTCATCAAATCCATGAACGCAGCAGGTGCATTTGTTTGACCGAACGGCATGACCAAGAACTCGTAGTGACCGTATCGTGTTCTGAATGTCGTCTTGGTAATGTCCGACTCTCGGATCCGGAGTTGATGATAACCGGATCGTAGATCAATCTTAGAGAAGTATTTGACGTTTCTAAGTTGGTCGAACAAGTCATCGATCCTGGGCAACGGGTATCTGTTCTTAATGGTGACGTTATTCAGTTTGCGATAGTCGATGCAAAGTCGTAATGAACCATCCTTTTTACGAACAAACAGAACTGGAGCGCCCCAGGGTGATGAACTTTTTCTGATGAAGCCATTACTCTCTAATTCCTTCAGTTGTTTATCCAATTCGATCAGCTCGACATTTGACATTTTGTATGGTGGAATTGAGATAGGCCCAGTCCCAGGTATGAGATTGATTTCAAAATAAAATTCTCGAACCGGAGGTAGACTAGGAAGGTCATTTAGAAAAACTGTTGGGAATTCAGATATTACCTGGACATCGTGTACTTCGAGAGGATACAGTGCTGGTGATTCATTTTCATCACCAAGGGATAGAGCTCGAAGTTGTGGCTTGAGAAGTGCGACAGTCGAGTTGTGTATCCATTTCCTCGTTCCCTGAATCTTGACAAACTCCCCCTTGGGCAAGGTTAACTGAACTTGTTTCTTCATACAATCGATTTTTGCATTCAGTGGTGCGAGCCAGTCCATGCCGAGGATGATGTCAAAATCTTCAATGTCCATCACAAAAAGATCTACATATATAATTTGTTCTGACATTCGAAGCTCACATCGAGGACACTGCAATTTCACGTCAGTACCAAATCCTAAAGGTGATGTGACATGGAGTGTGATTTATGTGGGTTCAAGATGCAACCCTAAATGTCTTACCAATGCAGACGATATAAAAGAATGCGTAGCACCTGAATCAAACAAGACATGCACCTTTGTATTGAACAAGGGAAATGTACATTCGACTACATTGTTGTCTGGGAGCGGTTGTTGAGCGATAGCAAATGCTTTGCCCTGGTTCTGCCTAGGTTGGGCATTAGCAACAGGTGGTGCTTGTTGGACGGGAACAACGGGAATAGGTTGCTGAAGGTGCGAACAGGCATATCTTGCATGGCTCTACTGGCTGCAGTTGTAACACGTTAGCCTCTGCTGCTGGTGGTTCTGTTGGCCATGCTGATTATGGTGCCGACCACCACCTCTGCCATTACCGTTTCGAAGGCCACCCCTGTCGTGACGGCCTCCACGGCCATGATTGCAAAAACCCCGATTGCTAGGGTTAGCTGGTGCAGCCGCAGGTGTCATGGCCTCATTCTTCTTAACAGGGGCTGTAAGGGGTGGGTTTTGATTATAATAGGGTTTTTTCTTGTTGCCTGTTGCGAGCCCTGTTTACAAAATGTTGCAGGCCATTTTCCCCTATTCAGTCTCTGTTCCTGCACAATTTTTTCCTGCTCAAAGCTCATGGCCTAGTCAACAACCTCCCTGTGAATCTTGAGATCCAAAATCGACAAGGCTTGTCGAATGTCAGGACGAAGGCCATTGTAGAGTTTCTCGGTCTTATCTTGCTCCGTTGAGATGGTGGAGAGAGAGTAGACCGATAATTCTTTAAACTTGCCAGTGTACACCCTGATTGCCATGCCGTTTTGGTATAGTTTGGCGAACTCCTGGCGTTTCTGCCTTTTCACGGCGCCGGGGAAGTACTCATAAATAAACAGTGACTCGAACTGTTGCCAAGTCGTGTTTGTAGTGTTGACCCTTGGTCCTCCTTTACTGTCATCCATCATGTATTTGCTCCACCAATAAGTTGGTAGGACTCAAGTGGAATCTTTCGAGTCGCATCGACTCCCATTGCATCGAGAGCCTTCTCCGACTCATCCAGCCATTTCTGCACTTCTTCGGCATCAATGGTGCCAGCAAAAGTAAGAGGTTGTAGCTTTTTTGTACTTCGTAATCTGGTCGGTTTGAGTCTCCGACCCAGATCTCGTAGGTGCCTGAACAGTGGCAACCTGATTGGTCGCGATCACATGAACGACCGTCTGAACAGTTACTTTCATCACCTCTATAAATTTGGCGAAATAAATTCGGCGAAAAAGACTTCCATACTCGAAGGCATGGCATAGAATGTGGGTTGGGGTGGCACTGCCTGCCCAGACGTAGTGGCAGTGTCAGGTGTGGCCTGTGTTGTCGTCGGAGGTGGCGGTTCCAGGTTCTGTATCTCAAGAGGTGCCTCCTCGGCTGGACAGACAGTAAGTGGCCTTCCTCTCTTCCTGGTATAATGTTATGGTATTCTTAGCAACGATTTCGAGAGTACTGAAATAAAAACCACCTATTTTTCTAAGTATAGTGTAAGGTTTTTGTTGAGGAATCAAAGAATATTATGTGCCTCGTATGTTTAGCCATGGTGTAAAAACAAGGTTAGAATGTTTATATAATAAGTATAAAACTTTGCAAGTATTTCAAATGTTTTGGTTCTGGTTTTTGTGAACATACATATATATTTCATTATAATATACGAGTCATAAAAATTCTAAACTTTGCCTCGGTAAATATCCTGATCTAACGTTCTATCGCAATCTTATGTATTCAAACTCTTTTGCTTAGTCTTTTCGATTATTATCCAAATTCGTGTGTCCCATACCACATGAATTTGGTAATAAGGGTGTCAACCAAGTTAAGTTGTATGAACATGGGCTTTATAAAACATCGGCTGAATAGTAGTTCACTAATAGTATCCTCCAAGTTTACTCGTCCCATACAGTGTAAACTAAGTAATAATGTTAGTAATGCAACTTTCTCCAATTGTTTCTTTTCACACAAGGTCGTGGATTTTCTTACTTCCACATTTTATTTAGTATCCTCCAATTTTGTTGTGTCCCATACCACTCAAAAGTTAGTGATACAAAAGAAAGAATGGTTGTAAGTCGGCCCACCAAAGATAGTTTTAAACAAAACATTTCATTCATATATAAAATAAAATTTTACAATGCCAGTGGCCATTCCTGGTTTTCCTGCCTACTACTGCTCCTTCTAGACCTCTTGCTAGGTACCGAAGGATTACTAGAAGAAGGTTGAGAATTTGCTCGTTGTTCTTTGACATTTTGCATACGTGTTAACAAAGTATTTTGAGTCTCTTATATCCGAGCAATACTAGCTACTATCACATTTAACTGCTCGAATGAGTTTGTTGATTGCCCCATCGATGGTTAATAGTTTGATTGTCCCATAAGTGGAGGGTACGCCGTAGGCATTGGTGAAAATTATTGGTCGTACGGTTGACTCATAAGTGTAGGGTAGTTGTTTTGGCTGTACAGAAATTCCTGAACTGGAACCCCTTGGAAATTTGGATATGCTTGGGTTGAAAAGTCTTGAAACAATGGGCTCATTGGGATGTCCTGTCTTCCAAAATTTAGTGCCGCAAAATTTTGTTGTTGTTGGTTCACAGGAACTTGTGGAACTAGCCGATTCGATACCTCAGGAGTTGGAAACCTTTGGTACATAGTATTGCCTTGAGTTGGCATGTTCCAGGAAGATGGATTTGCTGGAACTTCTTGTCTATTCTGATTTGGTTGAGGTTGATTTAGGTTGGCAAATAATTCTTCCTCAATGAACAGGTGCTCGGTTGGATCATTATTCGAGGCTGGGTCTGACGTAGGATTCTGGTTTGGCTTATTATTTGGTACCTCCCTAACAGGAATCTTGAGTCGATTTTTTCGGTAGCAACGTCCATATTCATCTCTAATTCTTTTGAAATTTCCTCCCAAAGTCGCGTCGAATACTTCCTCGTCAGTTACCCCTCCACTTGTGACATATGTCTTGAAAATAAAGGATGTCGTAATCGCCTCAATGATCTACTTCGAAGACTCATCAAAAGTGTTGACGTTTGCCTCGTATAGCATCCTCATGATCAAGACTCCGTAGCCGAGGAGATCCTTTGTCAAAGGGTTTTGGATTGCCCTCAACATTTGTTGGATGATGACGTGAGGTAGGGAGACCTTAATTTTCTTCTCTATCCAGTATAACACAAGAAGTTGAGCCCTTGACATAGTGCCTCTAGTCCCCCTTTCTAGTCCCCCTTTCTGGCAAGATGTTGCCAAATATGATCTTTCCAAGACCGGCAAGAGATGGTTTAATGAGATTGTTTGGGAGGTGGGTGTTCGTTGATTGGGTGTACGGCTCTTTAGCGAGGAAATTGAACAATTGTTCGTTGGACCCTGCTATCTCTGCAACTGTCTAGGGTTCGTGTGGATCGATGATTCTATCTTCAATTGGAATCTCCATAAGTCGCGCAATAATTTCGACGTTGATAGAAATCTTTGTTCCCCTGACCGTTGTCTCCAAAACAGGGTTGATCCCATCTTCTTGAAGTCCTATGCAATACATGGCTTTGTAGAAGGATTTGATCAAGTTGTAGGAGACGTGACCCTCAACTTTTGTTATGTTCAACCACCCCAGTGTTGCGAGTTTTTCGTGAGGATCGGACGGAGGTAGAGATCTCTATTGTCGATACTCCTCATAGTCATAACCTCCCTTTTGGACAATTCCTTGAGTCTATTGGGAATTGGTTCCCTATTACCGGAAGTTGTTCCTTCACTTGAGGCCATTCTTTTGCTGAAAGGAAAATAAATTTGTGAAAGACACAAAATATATTCCTAACATTTTTAAGATTTATGTTTTGTCCGTTGGACAATATTTTCTATTTTTCTCTTGATGTTTATGCCATCATTTAATCCAAATTATCCACTAGCAATATGATATATATATATATATATATATATATATATATATATATATATATATATATATATATTTAATCATAACTATATATATAGTTTTCATAAATCATAACTATATATATATATATATATATATATATATATATATATATTTGAATCTAAACTATATAAAAACTATATAGTTTTTTAGATATATATTTAATATAAATCTCAACTATATATAGTTCATATATATATATAGTTCTAGAGATATATATATATCTAATAAAAATTTCTTCCCCTAATTTGGTGGACTTGGGCGGGTCGTGGACCTTACGCTCTGATACCATTAAATGTCACACCCCGCCCGGACTCGCCTAAATCGACGGGACACTCATGGACGGGGCGCGAATGCATTATAACAGTAATAACAGAATGCACAGAAGCATAGTTAAGTACAAGTCTGATTTCATTAATTTCAGAATATATTTGTACATGAAATTAGTTAAGGGAACATTCTCCCAAAAATCCCCCAATGAATAATAAAAATAACATGTGGGCCTAAAAACCTGCACCCACTCCTCCCTAATCTCTTATGAAAAATTGTATAACAACGGGGTGAGCTACGCGCTCAGTGGGTAAAATAGTTCATGAATATAACAGTTAATAAAGTAAACTTCATAATCAAATATCTTAAATACACATCAGAGCATCATGAACAATCAACATATATGTATGCATGACACCGTCTCGTATTGGTTTGATGACTGTACATCGCCTGAGTTCACGTACAGATGTTCCTTCCCAGGAATAGCCAGGTTCTCATTGTACGTCATTTTCCAGAGAACTATAATGAATAGCGAGCATCGTGTCTAACTATTCTATGAATCAAAAACCACATACGTCCCTAGGTAGTGATATGTATGATGTCAATGCATGAACTGGTCCGGTCTTTACTTAATATTTAGACAGGATTTGGCAACGTCTGGTGATCCTTATCAGAGTCGGTATCACGACGTGCAAGTTTAGGACATTCAGTATTACTTGTATAAGCTGATAGCTTTCTAATAAGACCAACCAGATCAGTCTCCAGTTGAGAGGTGAGACACGAGGTCTACTTAAATACCAATCGTCTAGAGCAGCACCCTGCCTCCCGTTCACTATTTAAAGTTACTGAGGACAAGACTGAGTCTGGTTGAGCCAAATTGACCACTAATCCGGCATAACAACAGTGTAATACATGAACTCCAATTATACAGGCATAAGTATGACGGTATGATCATTATATGCAATAATGTCGTGTAAATGAATGGTAGACATAATAATAAATGAATGTAAACTTTAATAAAAGTTATAAGACACACAAACCTATGTTTCGTTCCCCACCTTCAGATAAAAACTCTTTTGGAGACTGGCGCTTTCCCTTTGGCAAAACCGCGTTGCTCCGCACAGAGAGTCTCGGAGAGAGAGTCTCAAAAGAGAAGATAAAAACTCAAAAAAGAGTGAAAAAGATAAGAAAAATCACAAGGATGAGTGATTTTGGTGTGAGAAATGAGGAGGGGGAGGGTTGTTTATATAGAAAATTTGGCGCCTGAACGTTCAGGCATGTCTGCCCGAACATTTTTTTTTTGTGCAAACCTAGGGTATTACATGCACACTGAATATGTCATCTTGACTTCAACTTGATATATTCTTGATCCTGAACGAGCCTGAGTCTTGCATTCGAGTTAAACTTGATCTTTGGTGGTAAAATATACTCAGTTTAACCATTAACACCATGGTTATATTGTTTATTAGCATCAAAACACTTAGGAGGGTTCTAAGTGAAAAACCGCTTAGGCCAACAATCTCCCCCTTTTTTATTATGACAAACAATATAAACTTGATAAACAAAACAATTTAGCAACACACATAACATATATATGATAAATTATGAAGATCACATGCTACGGCACAAATCAAGTAAAGATGGTGTTGTTTATCAAGATTCTAACACTTCTCCCCCTTTTGATATCCTCAAAAAGGAACTAAGAATTTTTCAAATTTCCATGGAGAAATACCTAGGCATAACATCAAAACACAAGAGCTCCCCCACTCAAAAAGAGATGGAGACTCCCTCTAAATCTATGCATTCAATACTAAAAATAATTCATGATATACAATCAAGATGAAACACACATGAATACATAGATGATGTCATATCACAAGACTCGTCATGAAAATCAAGAATGAGAAGCACATGGAGAAATGTAATGATAATAAGGCAACGTGAAACATAGGCTAGTTATATGAGTATTTTGAATATGCAAGGTCTAGCCAATGTTAGGAACATATGGATGCATAAGAGATATGAATGTTTTCCTAGGCATCCAAACATGATAATAGGCTTAAGCAAGGTGATCTCAATTAAAGCATGGCCTAGCTAGCATGATTCTAATGAGATGCAAGATGGGATTTTAAAGCTCAAGGCATTCATTAGAAATCTAATTTCAAAGTAGTTTATGCAAAAATGATAAGAGTAAAATCATGCATCAAATTCAAGTGTATATGGAAAGGTAATGCCAAAAGATAATTGTGATTAACATATGCAAATTCTTTCCAAGATGTTAGGCATATGTAAAAAATATGAGATTATGCACATAGCCTATAGAAAATCTCAAAGTGATTCATCTCAGGAATAGCAAACATGAAGCATATATAGATCATTGAATCACATTTATGTATGAATCATGCATATATAGAGAAATTTTATAAGTGTAGTACAACCATGATCATGATTTAAATGGAATAGCATAGGCAAGTTAAAGATTGAATGTGATGCAAGGCCTAGCCATTTAGTCTATAAAGATGCCAAAGAGATTTTCATGAAGTATGTGCATCAATAAATATGTAATATTCAAAATGGTTTTGAAAAGTTGGGAGAATCATGACTTTAAATCATTTTGATATTCAAAATACATTGCTCAAAAGTGCATCAAGGTCATAGATACATAGGCATTCATAAAGAAAAATTTTGAAAATACAGGCCTATTGTATCTTAGAATGGGCAATATGTTTAACATGAAAATAGGCATGTGCAAACCATACGTATTGCATTCATTTTCCAATCCGTAGCATGAAAAGATATATAAAGATTTAGGTGCATCATGCTCAAGAATACTAGATGGAAAAAGAAATGTACACATTAAAATTCAAAGGAACAAAGTCATTCATTGATGTTGCAAGATAATTCCATTAGGTTATGTACATCAATGACAAAATCATCCATACATCAAACACATCATCAAAACAAGATAACAAGCACATGAACATCACATACATAGACAAAAATCCTAAACAAAAGGTCTATGTAAGAACGTCAAAACATCCTAGATAAAAATATCTAAAACAAATCACATGCACAAAAGTCCTAACCAAAGTAGTATAGACTAAGACACCTAGAGTCTAATCACTGTCATCTTCATTTTCTTCTTCACTTTCTTCTTCACTTTCTTCTTCTTTCAAATCCTTGTCATTCGTAGCACTGAGTTTGTCCATAGAGGCTTGCAACTTAGTCATTTATTTTTTGCATCCTTTTTATGTCTTTTCTCATTACTTTTAGGTCTTTGGTATTGTTCTCACATTGTCCAAGAATCCTTACTAACAACACAACATGTTGTTGGCCCAAGTGGGGGTCTCCACTTAGCACTCTCCTAAGTGTTTTGATGCTAACAAACAATATGTAATTTGGTGCTAACATTTGAACTAAGTATATTTCAGCACCTAAAATGAAGAAAAACCAATACAAGATCAAAGTACTTCAAGTCCCTCGAGCAAAGGATCAACCACATTCAAAGCTTGGACAACTTGAAGGAAAGAAGAAATTATGAGGTTGAGAGTCTTTGTGAGTCTAGAATTAGGATTTAGCTTTCCTTGGCTCTAGCTTGCTCAATCACTATTTATAAACTTCATGCATGCATTAGACTTTGTCCAAAATTAATGATTTTCAAATATGCAAACATGTTTGTTTTATATTCTTAAACTATTTCAAACTTGTTTGAATCATATCTTTGCCTTTGTTTTAATCAAAATCACATTTCTACAAAGTTTTTCAAAATAATCAAAATTGCTTTGATTTTCATCAAAATCTTGTTTGATTGTTTAATCGTTCATTTCAAAGTGCTTTAACCACCAAACTAAATGTATTTCAATCATATTTTGATGACCCAATAAGCCCATAAATTTAGAATTTTGAAATATTATGGCAACCCAAGTTTTTACACTCAAAGTATGTCAAAATAAACTTAAATCCTTTAAAAATGTTTGATAGCTTTCTCCGATGGGTTGGAAATGTTTCCAATAGATCCGGAACGATCTTTTCATAAAATTTAAGTTATTATATGCTTATATTTGGTTTAGGCAAGATCGGGAAACGAATTACAAAAACACTAACCCACTAAACAGTGCGATAGCGCGCTATTGACCCTGTTTTTCTACAATAGCAAGCTATTGAAGAGCTATAGCTGTTTTGGGTTTTCTAGGTGCGTTTCCAACTGCCGAAAACTCAATTTTTGTCCCCCCAACGGCTATATCTTGGTCTCCAACGGCTAGTACTCATTCCTAATCTATAAATACACCTTCCCTAGCCATTTTAATCAAGGGAGAACAAAAGAGAAACACAAATGTGAGTTCATTGATTAATTTCCCAAATCAAACCATCTCTCACGTTTTGAAAGCCCTAGAGCAAAATGTTGAAAACCAAATGAGTTGATTTCAAAGCTTACATTTCGTGCATGATTTAAAGCATCCTTAAATTCATTTTTATGAGCAATCTTATGCGAGGAAGGTAAAATCTATGATTGTAAGATCTCTCTTCTCATGAGCTTAAATTCCGTATCTTGTATGTGAGCATTTGTATATTGAGATTCATTTGTAATTGTTCTAATCACTTGGAACAAACATTATAATCATTGTTCTTGGTCTTTTGGATTGTTTCAAGGTTGAAACAAACCAAATTAAGTGATTATGATATCACTTGGGATTCCAAGATTGAAAATCTAAGCTAGTTTCACTCTTTATCTTGAAAAGGGTCAAATGGTTCTTCCTTAGCCCGCGAAAAGGATATCGGTTTTCCTTTGCCCTTGAAAAAAGAACTAGTGGCTTGTCCTTAGCCCATGAAAGGGATAGGTTTGTCTTGAACCTTGAAAAAGACGTTGTAAAGGTTTGGTTCACACCCTTGAAGTGAACCCGGCATAGTATAATCCTAGAGAAGGTTTCTCTGGGCGAGGAGGTAAGAAAAGGATTTTTCCGAACCACGTAAAAATCATTGTGTCCTCTTTATTTCCGCACTTTACATTCATGGACATTGATTTTTAGAGCATTTCTTGTATTATTTTAAAGATTCCACTAAAGAACTTCAAAAATATTAAAACCTGTCATTATACCCAATTCAACCCCCCCCCCCTCTTGGGTGTCTTTAACATGCAAGGTCTCTGATGATAATAAAGATGGACCTGTCTCATCATGTGGGAGAGAAAGAAAATCATCTTCAGATAATGTATTTTCATTTTCTTGATCCTTTTTCATTGGATCAACTTCTTCATTCACTTTTTTCTGCAACTTCAGGGACATTCTCTTCTTTTTTTCCTTATCCATTGTGAAGTGTTTTTCATTTTACTTGTAACTCATTAACTTCACTTTTGATTCTCGAATCATATTAAATATGGATCCTTCAGATATATCTCCCTCAGCTTTCAAATCAACTTCATGACGTGTAAACAACTAGGTGAGAAACATCCTATAGGGTAGGTTGTGATGAAATTTTAAATGGTTTTTAAATTAAAAATTTTAATTCCGACTTTTCAATTTCACCTCAATTTTATTTTATTTTATATTTCTTAAATTTTAGCTTGATTTGACTTGGAAATGTTAGACATTTTGTGTTGACAGGTTAAGGCTGACAAGGTGTCAAATATGTCAGGAGGTGACATGTGTAATACTCTGTGTCAGTCGTGATATTACCCTACGAAGGGGGTTGCAACACTAATTAAATAGTATGACATCCATAATTGATCATTATATGGCTATCTTGATTTCTATCAAGATGACATTATCTTTCAATTATTATCTAACTATTAGCTCGAATATCTTAATTTTTTTGACTTCATGTAGGGTACCAAAGCAAATCGATAAGTTGGTTTAAACTTGTTTAGACACTAACAATTGTCTATGTAACATTCCTCAATTTCTTTCCCTATTTTCTTCACTTAAATTCCTCGAAAAAATGCTTTTTATGCCACAATATTGTTTAATTTGAATTCTAGTGTCCATTCTATTTTAACATGATTGAGACGATTAGAAAGTGACAATAAATGATATTTAACTATGTATGAGGATAAAAAAGCTTAGGCTTAAGATGGCATTATAGTTGACAGATTAAGGAAGTTGAAGCCTCTAAGTTTAATTTGTTCATAAATAGTCAATTGGACGGTGGATGTAGTTAACTACATGAGATAAGTAGTTAACTACAAGAACAACAACAGTCAACTAGGCAAAGGCAAAGAACTACTTTGTATTGATCCAACCTAATTAGGTAGTTGATTGAATGCCCAAAGTGGTTGACTATAAAGGAAATTAGTTGACTATTACATTGATATAGTTGACAACATTGCACGATATGTATATAATATGTTACACGAATAAGGTTTTAAGCCCTTTTCTTTTTAACTTCAAAGACAAAGTTTACCTCTTAAATAGTTAAGCATGTGGGCTCAGTTAAAAGTTGATCTCTTTAATGGAATCACTACACTAGCCTTGATCATAAGGAGAGAGGTCACCAATTAAAACGAAGTCTAGCAAAAATTTGTTTGGCGCCTTGATGTTGACAACTCCACCAGCACCAAGCTAGTCACGATCAATCGACTCATTTCCTAGTTGAAGCCATCCTTCAACAAAATCAAACCTAAAAGCTAAGTTGAAATGGTTGAACTCTTAGTTGAAATCATTACACTAGCCTTGGTTAGAAAGGATGGTGGTCGTCGACCAAAAAAAGCATAGCAAAGAAGTTGTACAGAGCCTCAATGTTGATTGTGCCATCATCACCGACCTAGTCATGATTAACCCACTCAATTCTTAAGCAAAATCATATTTTATCATAGGTAGGCTTGTTGGCTCAGTTGAAATAGTTGAACACCTAGGTAACGTTGTTGTGCTAGCATGTGCTACAAAAAAGTTGTCCACTGACCAAAGCCTAACATGATGGACGAGACAACATTTCTAGCTGATTTTGGGCACTACTAAGTCTTGACCTTCGAGAAAAGCATAGATAAATGAAGTGAAAGAGAGTGATTGAGTACTAGAAGCTTATTTTTGGGCACTTCAACAAGCAAGTCAGAGTGTGGAGCTTCGAAGACCGTAGATTTGATGCTAGTGTCGTAGATCACACGCTTAAGGCTATGGGCACCCACGGATATTCATAAAGTATTATGCTTCTACATTTAATACTTTATAATAAACATCTACAATTGGTTATCAATTGAAGGCTACATGTCACCCACTGATGCTCACCAAACACTTCATTTTGATGTTCAACAATTACAATGTGGATCTACACTTGCTACATGTTGAAGGCTACTGGCTACCCATAAATGCTCACCGAGCATTTCATTTTTGACATTCAACAATCTGTAGTTGCATATCAACCTTCAACAACTTACAATTATGGATCTACCAGAGTCCATGTGCCTAGGGCTATAGACTATTTAATGATGCTTATCGAGCATCCCACTAATAGTAAGCTATGTGCCTAAGGATATGCATCATCCAAGGATGCTCATCAAGTACTCCATCAATAATATGCAAGAACCTAAGGCCACTTGCCAACCAACGATGCGCACTAAGCATTTTATCATAAGCCATACACTTAGGGCAACAACAAACCAAGGATGTTCACCAAAGAGTCCATCAATTAGATGCCATACACCTAAAGCTAGAAGTCATCCAATAATGTTCACCACATAGTCCATCAATTATATGTCACACATTCAAATCCCAACAAAAGAAGGACCGAGTTTTTATGTTGTTGAGACATGGAGGAGGAGGCCAAGGGAAAAGTGGAGGGCATAACTTTTATCCTTTTGATTTATCAAAAGGGAGCTTAAGGTATATAGATAATTTGATGTTTACAAGCCCAAATAGCCATGAGAACGAAACTCATGTAAACCCAATGGAGACAAACAAAACAATGGAGGGTAAGAGTAGCTATATATGTTATAGTTTCGATGATGGTGGTTGGAGCCACAGCTCCAAAGGTGTTTTTAGCTCTGAGAAGGATGAGGAAAGTGTCGAGGCATAGGTAGGTAGCAAGGACAGCTTGAGTGTCCATAGTGTAACTAGCACGAGAATAAAGAAAAAGGTTGTTCGTTATCCTAAGCCTAGTCACAACAACAAATGCAGGGGAGAAGACAAAGCAAAGTAAAATGATGCAAGGAATTTAAAGCAAAATATACCGCAATAATGAATGTCCAATTGTGTAATGGAAGTGATGTTGCCAAGGTTCCAAATGTCACTCATGTATGTTTTCGTCATCAATAAAATTGCAACGTCGGCACCACATGGCAGTTAAGACTCTTAAGTAGTTTAGTTTATAATTTTTTTGTTAAAAAGCATGTTGGATAAGCTGAAGAAAAAGTCTTGACTCCTCCTCCTCCCCTGTTTATCTAACGGAACACAAGCTCTACACATTCGTAACTAGTAAGAAAAGTCGTGGGGAGTTTCGGTAGGTCTTTTTTTATTCATCCACAGCTTTGTGACTTTTTTCTAGAACCCCAATGATCAATCTTGTATTAACTTGCGATAATTGATTCACATTAATAGTGATTATGAATGTTTCATTTACAACAAAAGTCTAGAAGAAATACAAATAATCACAAGGGTCAAAAATATAACCGTTACTGTGGGAGTAAGTCTTCTTATCACACAGCGAAAGTAAGGTAAATCTAAATTAATTAACTAAGAGTTGCCCTAAGGATGAGTTTTTAAAGTTTCCAATTTTTTGTTTCTTAGACATGTAAAAAGGGATGCAGAGATGGGGATGGAGCTGTCAAAGATAGACCTTTCGTAACGTCCCAGTACATTGGTCAAACGTAAAAGTTGACTTATACGCATCGAACAATGTATTTGTATGCATATACGTATACGTATTGGCCTTAGAATAGCATAAATACAAGTATGGTAGGGTCCTTGGTACACTAGGAGGCTAGTTGTATCATAAAATGCCTAATACTTAGTGAAAATTTCAAATTTGGATTCAAGGAGCACGCTCCCTAAAGGGAGAAGCGCGCTCCTGTGACCAGACCCGAGAGTAGGATTTTCTGAAAGTTTAGAGAAGTGCGCTCCTAAGTTGGAGAAGCGCGTTCCTCGGTGGGCCCGCAACTTTTTTAAAAGTCAGTGAGGCGGTTGTGCTTATTTTAAACAAGATTATGAACCTTTCTAGCTCATTTTGAGCTTGCTGAGTTGAAGAAAATCGAGAGTAAATGAAGAGAAGAAAAGGTTTGAACTTTGAGAGCCAAATCCAAGGTAAAGATTTGTGTTTTTTAGTGTAAAAATTACAGATTCTTGTTCCTCTCTTCAAATTGTTCATCATATATGGCATGCATATGATTTCCATGGCTAGATCAAGAACTTGGGAGAGAGGGTTTTGAGCTGGAATTGTGGGAATTGTTGGCTTAAACCATAGGGGATCAATTCCTTGATGGTTGGTGAGTAATTTGATGTTAAATTTATAGATTTTCCATGGTTGAAATTGATGTTCCAGAATTTCTGAGTAGGAGTTTTGGGAACTAAATTTCAAGGGTGAATTGATGTTATTAGTTGTGTATTATGATTGGAAAATGATAATAGATGTTTGGTAGTGTGAATCTGCAGAGATTGGAATACAGAATTGGTAAATTCTGGGTTTGGTGATGATCACAAGTGTGATACTTGTGCAGGAAAAGTTGGAAAGTTGGGAAACCATAGGTAAGGTATCCATTGTTGAATTGTTGAATTGTGATTGATGTGGTGATCAATTGATTGAGTTTCTATGGATGGAATTCATGTATAAGTAAATTGCACTGTTGAATTGCAGAGAATGATGATGAATTCTGAAATTTGGGGATGAACACAAGTGAGATGCTTGTGATATAATTGTCAAGAATTAAGAAAATTGGCGAAGTGTTGTGAATTGTGGACTTAGGCCAAAATCCTGTAATTGTGAGTATCTCTTGACTTTGGTTCCTTGTATATGACATTGTATGATATAAATTGTGTGTTTCAAATCATGAATATATGTATGTATTGCTTTAAAATGTTTGACTTTGGAGCATGTTTTGGACTTGCTAAAGCAGGTTAAAACATGAGATTATTTCCAGAAGACAGTTCTGCATGGGGATTGAATAATCTCATGGTCCGAGTTCTGAATGGAATTGGGAATAAGTCCTAATTTGAAATGATTCATAGCAGAAAATTGGGTAATGAGAGGTTCGAGCGTAGACTCATTATAAATGCATAATAAGGAGTGCATACCCGCTCTATTACTAGCAAGAGGGTGATTGTATGTTTTTATTGTAATCCTACGTGTTTGGAATTATTTTATAGGCATGTATGTATTGTGAAAGATTGGTTACATGTTTTGAATGAATTTGAATATATTGATTCATGTGGTTTTTATTAAATGCATATATGATGTCATAGATAGGAATATTCACTGAGCTATGGTTGCTCACCCAATTCTCAAACATTTCAGGTTTGGATCCCAAGGAGAAAGGGAAGGCGCATGAAGTGTAGAGAATCCTTCTCTTTTTTATGTGTATGTAATGTTTGAGAATGATAGAATGTTAAATTGTTATTTTGTGTTATGACTATGTATATAACACAATCAAAATATATGTATCACATAGATGAGATGTGAGAATGAGTATGAATAGTTGTAAATGGATGTGTATATGTGAAAATGTGAGGTTTAGATGATGAATGAGTAATGAATGACCATAATTATACTTGATTTTGTTTGACTTGTGATAATTAGGTTGTGATATGACCAATAAACAAAGGAGACTGTCGAAATTTTGAGAAAAAAAATTTGGATGTGATTTTGGTTAAGGCTGATAGGGTATTATTATATACGCCATCACATTACATATATCGTATCTTGTGCTGGTTGTGACGTCACTCATACGGAGTTTGTTGCGACACCTTTTCTATCAGTTTGTTTTAAACCTAAATAGAGATGGATATCTACGGAAGCTAAAGCTGACTATATAAGAATATTGATTACTTTTTTCATTCTAAGATTAAATGCATGCACTATTTCTTTGTACATGTCATTTTAAGTGTTGATATGTTCATTGTTGACCTGAGTGGTTTTCCACTTAAATCTTTTCTAGTGTGTTGATGCTAACAAACAATATAAACAAATGATGCTAATGAGTTCCTCTAGTATTTTTCAGCACCAAGGTTAAGTTAAAAGGTCAATACAAGATTCAAGTAATCTCAAGTCAAATCAAATGGAACAAACAAAGTTAAAGTCAAAAACTTGGATGAGTTGACTTAAAGATAAAAGGATGAGAACTTACAAATTTACTTAGAATTAAGTTATAATATTTTTTGATGTTAACCTAAGCGGTTCATCACTTAGCACGTCTCTAAGTATACTTGATGAAATATATTTTGATGATCACAAACAAAATCTCTTTCGGTGCTAACGAGCTTTAATCAAGAACATATCTCAGCACCTCAGGAATGCAAAAAGCCAAAGAATGATTCTATCAAGTAACTCAAGGTCATATCAGACGTTCAAGATCATTTCAATCATAAGACCTCAAAGATCATATCATGATTTCAAAGTCACACCACACAAACGATTCGATCAAGTGCTTCAAGACTACATCATTCGATTAACGTTCAAGACATTCAACTCAAACGCGAAGTTCATTTTGAAGATCTCATAATGAAGAGTTGAATTTAAAGATTATGAGAAATATGAGAAATACACAAAGTATTTAAGGAATATCTTTCTCTAATCGATATTGCTCAAACGTTTTCCAAAACCATGCACAAATCAATTGCATATGCTTTCCAAATTTGCATGTTTTGATCATACGCTTTACAGTATTTCAAATGATTTAATTTTCTATGTTTGATTTGATTTTAGATTGACCAAGTTTTTAATCGTATTTATCGAATTTTTAATCACGTGTCAAAAACTATTTTTAGAGTCTTTCAGGACGCTAATGACTTAGTCGCGCTCTCCTAAACTTGATAAGTCAGGACGTTGATGACTCATTAGGATATTGATAAAATTTAAGGTTGAACTGAACTGATTCATCAGGACGCTCACTTGTAAGTAGCGGCCTCACTTAGAATCAACCTTTGAAGTTGCCAGGACGCTGATTGTGAATCAGCTTGCTGAAAGATCTCTGAGAGTTTAAGTTCTTCAAAGATGTTATCTTTGAGGACGCTGATAGTTATAAGTTGGATAAACTATCAGGACGCTACCTGGATAGAAACGCCCTCATCTCTGGGAACCAACTAAATAACTTTTAGGACGCTGATTGTCCTACAGCGTACTCTGTACCATTCTTCAAATGTTTTAAATATGTTAGGACGCTTACGTAGTAGTAGCACCCTCGTGTTTTGTTTCTAAAAGGTATGACGCTTACCCGGAAGTAGCACCCTCATTCACTTAATTGTTTTAAAAAGTAAGCAAAACGCTAATTGTGTTTTAGCACCCTCAAAGTTAAGTCATTTTTGTCACAAAAAAAGTCAGGACGCTTTCAAGTTAGCAGCGCCCTCACTTCATTGTTCAGCAGGATGCTTATACATAATGAGCGCCCTCAAGGAACAAAATGACAAAGTTAATATTATGCATCAGGACGCTGATTACAGAATTAGGACATTAATTCAACAACTGTCACTGTTCTGACAAGTACGTTATATCAGTCTACTTTTTCAGAACAGATCTTTGCACAGAATCATTTTCAGATTTATCAAAGATTTTCTCTGATGCATGAATCATGTTTTCTAAGGTATTCCTTTTTCATGTAATCTGAAAGGAACCAGAATGGTCATGAAAATTACAGTTACCATTTTCATGATACATTCTTAGCTGTTGTGTGTAAACGTTCACATTATATTTGAACTTCAAATATCTAACAGCTATTATCTACTAAGTCTATAAATACCAACACTTTGAATCAAACAACTTGCCGATAATTTTTATTGTGCCAAAATTTTTTGAATGTTAGTTGTCTTCAAAATGTTTTCAACAGTTCAAGTTTTTCAAAGTATTTTCACTGATATTTACTTATTCAAAAGATTTTCATACTGAGCTTAAATAATATTCTATCTTTGAAAATCTATTTGAACTGGTTTCTGCCCAATTTCTCAGCCTAGATTTATACTTAACATCAATCATGCTCATGAAAGAATTTGAGAGATAGTTCATGAGATACAGTTGTACTTGATTTCATATCCTAATACTATATCGAACTATATCAGTAGTTATATTAACTACTGAATACTAAACCATAAGTTTTCACGCTCATATATTTTATCTATTTTGAAAACTTTATGTCTCTATGTTTTACACTAGTCTTGCATTTTCAAGTTCAATGTTTTAATGGCCACAAAATTTTTCGAAGAAGCATTTAATTGATTTACATATCATTCACACTTCTCAAAACTGCACTTGAGCAATACCGAACATTGAAAGGTATAAGACTGTAAGTGTATTTTCTCTTAGCATTATGTATTTAAATTACATATCCTTGTAATGCTATGGAATGAGCTTAATTGTAAAGTGTTCTACTTTGCTAGAACCAACATTATTATAATTGTGGTTTGCTGGTGTGTTTCGGGAATGAAACAACCAGAACAAATGAATGTAATTCACTTAATGATTTCAAGGTTGAAATCATGTTAAGGTTCATCCTCGCCCGCAAGTAGGATATCGGTTCTTCCTCATCCCGTAAAAGGAACATGGGTTCTTCCTCAACCCGAAAAAAGAAAAAAGGTTGTTCCTTATCCCGTAAAAGGATCATGGTTCATCCTTTGCCCACAAAAGGATAAGTTCGTCATTAACCTATAAAAGGATAGGTTATCTCTGAACCTGTAAAAGAGCAACGGTTCACCCTTAGCCTGTAAAAGGATAGGTTTACCTTGAACCTGTAAAAGGGCAAGTTGTAACAGTTTGGTTCTCACTCATAAGAGAATCAGTTAGTGGACTGAGAAAATCCTAATCGAAAGATTAGGTCGTGGACGTAGGCTTGGCGGAACCACTATAAATCCTAGTGTGTTTTACGTTATGCATTTTACTTTATGGTTAGTATGTGCATTTAATTTCAATGTATCAAAGTATATCACTAAGTAATTGAAAAAGAGTTAAATTTGACCATCACCCAATTCACCCCCCCTCTTGGGTGCACCAACAGTTGATTCTACATTGCTTATTTATTTTTAATCATTACATGCATGCATTCATATTTCAATAAGTCAAAATGCTTTTATAAGTCAAGTTGTTTTATAAAAAAGTCAAAAGCAAAGTCTAAAAATGTTTTAACACATCTTTGAACTTCAATTCTTCTCATTTTGATCCATTTCAAATGTATTTAAGTTTAAGTTTTCAAGAAATCATATTGAATTTTCAAAGAAAACAAATTTTCAAAATTTTGTGCATTAAAAACGTGCACCCTTTGGGAAAACGCATTCCTGCTAGCTAAAAGGGATTTTTCACTTTGGCAAGCAAAAACGTGTTTCTTGCTTTTTGGACAAAATTTTGATTTTATGCCCTTTTCATGTGGAACGTGTTTCCACTTTTTGCAAATGCGTTGCCTGCTTTTCGATGGAAGAATAGTTATTTCTAAAATGATCAATTTGTTGCTCATGCAACCCTAATAGTATAAAAGGTAAGTTTAGATCATTCTCTCTCTCTCTCTCTCTCTCTCTCTCTCTCTCTCTCTCTTGGGGTTTCTATTCAATCTTCAAATTCAAATTTCTCTTTTTTTGCGAGAAACCTCTTTGGTTCTTAGGGAAGATGAGTGTTTGATTCTTAAATCCAAAATTTCCTAGAGTTTAAGTGTTTTTTTAGGGAAAATGAGAGAATGAGCTTGAAACTTCATCTTCTTTATCTTCCCATTTTCAAAACACCTAGGGAGAGTATTTGCTAATGTGAAAGCCTTTCTTGCTTTGAAGCTTCAACTTTTGCATCATTCATTCAAGTTTTCAGCATCATTCAAATGGGAAATATTGGTTCAAGAAAGGCATATGGTTGTAAGTTTTTCTCAATCCTCGAGCTTCATTTTTATATCTTGTATTGATTGATTTGTAATATTTGAGCTTCATTTTAATTGTTCTAATTATTTGGAACAAACATTTATTACTTAGTTTCTTGGATTTGTTTCTAGTTGAAACAAGTCAAGTCAAGTGATAGAATATTACTTTTGATTCCAAAGTTGGAATCATTGGATTAGTTTCACCCTTTATCTTGAAAAAGGTCAAGTGGTTCATTCTTAACTCGTGAAAAGAATTTTCGGTTCCAAATGACAATGCCCACTTATGGGAGTTGTAATGACAACTCCCACAAAAAGGAGTTTTTAACTGAAAAACTCCTATTCGTTGAGCACTTTCATTCATAATACAACGCACTAACAATAGACGTTTTAAAGTAAAAACGCCCTCTGAATAAGCGTTTTCATGTCTTAGTTGGATTAAAAAAAAAGTTTCGCCACGTTGGCATCAAATTGGCAGCCAACACGTACGCCAATGTGGAAAAACTACTGTAAAATGGCAAATAGAAGTTTTTCTCCCTATTTCAACTACTTTTTTATAATTAACTATACATCAATGAAATCCCCACCTATCTGTGAACTCGGAGATGAACCTGCTCAGTGCTGCCACGCACCTCCTAAGTTATTGCACTTCCTTAACTGTTTGGGGTGACCTCATGTAGATCAAAGCTCGAATCTTATCAAGGCTGGCCTAAATTCCTCTTTAGTTTATGAGGTAGCTAAACAACTTTCCTAAGCTCACTCCAAATGTACACTTTGTCAGGTTGAGCTTCATATGATATCTCTTTAGAGTGTTGAACACATCTTCCAGGTTGGAGGGATGAGTTGATGCTTTCACATCTGCACCAGCATGTCGTTGATGTAGACCTCAATGTTGATTTTGATCTTCTTTGCAAACATCCAGCTGACCAATCTCTGGTAGTTAGCTCTGGCATTCTTTAATTAACTGAACGACATGACCTTGTAGCATTGCAGACCTTGGTCAGTGATGAACGTTGTTTTCTCCTCATCCCCGATGCTCATTGCTATTTGGTTATACCCAGAGTATGCGTCCATGAAGCTCAACAACTCATGACTTGTTGTCGCATCTACCAGCTGATCAATCCTCGATAGAAGGAAACTATCTTTAGTGCAAGCCTTGCTCAGATGCCACTTCCCATTTGGCTTCTGACCATGACCACATTGGCTAGACAATAAGGGTAAAGGACTTCTTTGATGAAATGGGCTGCTAGGAGCTTGTCGACTTCTTCTCTTACACCTTGAGCTCTCTCCAGACCAAGAGCTTTTCTCTTATGCCTCACTGGCTTCGCCTCTAGGTTGACATTGAGGTGATGCACTATAACACCGGTAGGAATACCTTACATATCTTCGAGAGATCAAGCGAAGATGTCCATGTGTTTTCTAAGCACATTGATTACGTGTTCAACCACTTTTGAGGTCATCCAGTGCCGACCCTGACGGTTTTGGCCAGATCTTCAATAATCTGCACCTCTTTCCATTCATCTTGTGCCTCAATTCCTTGAACGACTTCTCTCAGGTTGAGGTCATAGTTGGTTAGTACTTCTAGCTGCATAAATATTTCTTCTGACATCTTGAGGTTGTTGGTCTAACCTGACTTCCTTTTCATTATAGTAGCATAACACTCCATTTAATCTTCCTGGTTCCCCTTCGCCACACTTATACCTCGTTCTGCTAGGAACTTAAGTGCTAGGTGGTATGTCGACGCCACGACTCTTAAGCTATTGAGAAGTGGTCAACCTATGATAGCATTGTATGTTGTGGGGAACTTAACTACTAGGAAGTTGGTCATAAACTTAACTTTGTACTCGGAATCCCTTGTTGTCACAGGAAGTGTAATCTAACCTTCCAACATAACTCTGTCTCCTGTGAACCCGATAAGCGGAACATCGACCGAGCTAAGCTACTTCTTGGTAAGTCCAAGCTTCTCTAAGGCTGACTAGTACAGAATGTCCGTTGAGCTCCCGTTGTCAACTAACATCCAGTGGACTTTGTAGTTATCCACGTTCATAGCAACTACCAGGGCATTTGAGTATTGTCGGAGTATACCTTAATCCTCATCTCTTGTGAAGGTGTTTGCAAAATCACTCTTTTGTTGCTTCTTTGGTCGAAGTCCCAACTTCATGACTTCTGACCTGGCTTCACGGTCATAGGCCTTCACGGCCTAGTTTAAAGTTATGGTCATCACCTCCATAGTTGGTCCTTATTTCTCATACATGTTTTGTTCTTTCCTTCTCAAGTGTTTCAACTCTTCTCTGGTTGGATTCCTTGACGTAGTCCCCGAGATGACCTCTGTGAATTAGAGTTTCAACCTTCTCCTTTAGGTCATAGCACTAGTCGGTGTCATGACCATGATCTCGATAATATTTGCAATCCTTCCTCTTATCTCTCTTATCCGTAGGCATCTGGATCTTCTTCGACCATCAGAGGTAATCCTTGTTCTGAATTTTGAAACTTGCTCTCTGGAAGTATTTAGAGGTGTTTACGTAGTCGGTGAACATGCTTTAAGGAACCTTTCCACTCTTCTGCTCTCTGTTTTGATACTCCAACCTCTCACCACCGCGCTGATCATCCTCTAGCTTGTCCTGCTCATTTTTCGTGCAGCCGTTGTAATACCCTAGGATTGCACACAAAAAAATCTCTGGTACTTGCACGAACGTTCGGGCGCGTGCCCGAACGTTCAGACGCCAAAAATCTTTATATAAACAACCCTCCCCCTCCTCATTTCTCACACCAAAATCACTCTCCTTGTGATTTTTCCTTCTCTTTCTCACTCATTTGGACTTTTAGTCTTTTGAGACTCTCTGTGCGGTGCAACGCAGTTCTGTCCGGGGGAAAACGTCAGTTCTGAAAGAAGTTCTTATCTGAAGGTGGGGAACGAAACATAAGTTTGCGTGTCTTATAAATTTTATTAAAGTTTACATTCATTTATTATTATGTCTAACATTCATTTACACTGCATTATATCTTATAATGTTTATACTGTCGCACTTATGCCTGTATATTTGGAATTCAAGTATTACCCTATTATTAAAACATATTAGTAGTCAATCTGGCTCAACCAGACTCGGTCTTGTCCTCAGTAGCTTTAAATAGTGAACGAGAGGCAGCGAGCTGCTCTAGGCGATTGGTATTTAAGCAGACCTCGTGTCTCACCTCTCAACTGGAGACTAATCTGGTTGGTTTTATTGAAAGCTATCAGCTTGTACAAGTAATACTGAATGTCCTAACCTTGCACGTCGTGATACCGACCCTGATAAGGATCACCAGACGTTGCTAAAGTCAGTCTAAATGTTAAGAAAATACCATACCAGTTCATGCATTGTCATCATACATATCACCACCTAGGGACGTATGTGGTTTATGATTTAAAGAATAGTTAGGAGCAAAGCTCGCTATTCATCATATTTATCTGGAGATGGACGTACAATGAGAACCTGGCTACTGCTAGGGAGGGACATCTGTACGTGAATCCAGAGCGTCGTTCCTAAGGAGGGACGTTCAATGAAAACTCGGCTATTCCCATGGAGGGACATCTATACGTGAACTCAGGCGATGTATAGTCATTAAACCATTACGAGACGGTGTCATGCATACATACATATTGTTTGATTATGATGCTCTCATGTGTATTTAAGATATTTGATTATGAAGTATGCTTTATTAATTGTTATACTCACGAACTATTTTACCCACTGAGGGCGTTAAGCTCACTCCATTATTATCAAATTTTTCACAGGAAATTAGGGTGGACTAGGTGCAGGTATATGGGGCCTACATTTTGTACCCTTTGTATTATTCATTGGGGAGTTAGGGAGAATGTTCCTTTAACTATTTCATGTACAAATTATATTCTGAAATTAATGAAATCAGACTTGTACTGTATTATATTTCTACTGCGTACTATGCTGCCATTGTGATAATTCCAAATGCGCTCCCAGTCCGTGAGTGTACCGCCGGTTTAAACGCGTCCGGGCGGGGTGTGACAGCCATGTTGGTATCACACCAAATAGTAATTGTGTCTATTCATCCATCATTGTTTTAATATAACCTGCAACTAGCTTGCAAGCGAGGTGTTGCACTACGCACACCATACACTAATCCTTTCCCCAAAAAAACCAAGACCTATGGCATGTTGCGTGAGAAGGCCATTCCTACTGAAGTAGCATATGATCCAGATTGTGAAATTCTACAAGAATCTTATGCTTACTTCTTAAATTGGATTGGCTCTAATCCTAAAGCATATGTGAACCTTGATTGTTGTAATGCTAACGTAGAGTGGTTCACACAGCTGGTGTCCCCGAGTTAATGGTTGGAAGATAGTGTAAGTTATATATTACTACATCCAAGGTAGAGTAATCAATAGATGTTCATTATGTGTTATATTGCATTGATGGAGATATTTAGCTTGTTGTAATTTATGTATGTTTTGTGGTAAGCATCATTACTAACAAATTTTTTTATAATGTCTTATTGTATCAACACCTTGATGCATGTACGTGGTGGCTTAGGCGTCGACTAGGCCGACAAAATGAAAATAATTAAACTACGTGTGGCTATAGTTGACTTACTTTTTGTTGTAAGTATTAACATTTAGATGTCTTGATGTCATGGTTTATTGATATATAATAGTGTTGAAGTGTGTTTTCTATCCTCAGGAAGAATTTCGGGCTTCTTATGATAGTTGGAAAAAACCCAAAGGAAGAAAATTTAAAACTTCCAAGTACGAAGTAACTCGAGACAGGCTAAAAGAGTACGCTAATGGATAATTTCCAATTCACAATATATGTAGGCCATTTCGCGAGTCTGACAAGGTATGATTAGTTTCTTTTTAACTGTAATGGGAAAAAATATACATGCATGAATAATTTTCTATGATTCTCGTGATATCGGGTTGTATTTGCTTATAACCTTTGAAAGACTCATTGGGTCGCAATTGAAGTTGATCTTAATGAGGGAATATGTTAAAAGTTGAAGTTAAGAACTTTGAGATCAAGGATTGGACCATAGAAGTGTCAAATGTCCCTCAACAAGATAATTGGTTAGTAATATCATGACCATGATAAGTATTCTATTTTGAATTTTGTATTGTATGTGATATATGGTATTAATCTTTTTATTTGAATTTAAAAATTGCAGTGAGGACTATGGTGTATTCACCGTGATGTACTTGGAGTACATAAGTTGCGGAAAATATCATTATTCTCTTACTTAAGAGAAGATTTCAAATTTTCGATTAAAAAAGGCAGTGGATTTCTTTAACATTGGTGTAATCAACCCCGTTTCCAATGGGGCTTCTCGATCTAAGGATAATGTTGATGTTTGATGCATCAATGTAAATAATTATTTTTTGTAAAACTTATGTATATATCAATAGATGTTTTGTTAACATTTTGAATTGGCCAAAATATTATTGATTCGTTTGTTTATACATATATTGAGAATGAGTTTTTCAATTTTACTGATGTATCAGTTTTGATATTATCGATACATCGGTCATACATATGTTGAGAATAAGTTTTTCAATTTTACAGATGTATCGGTTCTTATATTACTAATGTATCGGTCATACATATATTGAGAATGAGTTTTTCAATTTTACTAATGTACCGCTTCTGATATTACCGATACATCGGTCATACATATATTGAGAATGAGTTTTTCAATTTTACAGATGTATCGGTTCTGATATTACCGATGTATCGGTCATATATATATTGAGAATGAGTTTTTTTAATTTTACAGATGTATTGGTTTTGATATTACCTATACATCGGTCATACATATATTGAGAATGAGTTTTTCAATTATACAAATGTATCAGTTACGATATTACCGATACATCGGTCATACATATATTGAGAATAAGTTTTTCAAGTTAATGAGTTTTTCAAGTTTACAGATGTATCAATTATGATATTACCGATGTATCGGTCATACATATATTGAGAATGAGTTTTTCAATTTTACAGATGTATCAATTCTAATATTACTGATGTGTCATACATATATTGAGAATGGGTTTTTCAATTTTACAGATGTATCGGTTTTGATATTACTGATACATCGGTCATACATATATTAAGAATGAGGTTTTCAATTTTACTAATGAATTGGTTCTAATATTACCCATACATTGGTTATACTTATATTGAGAATGAGTTTTTCAATTTTATAAATGTATCGGTTCTGACATTACCGATACATTGGTCATACATATATTGAGAATGAGTTTTTCAATTTTACTCTTGTATTGATTCTAATACTATCGATACATCGGCCATACATATATCAATTTTTTAATTGTTGTAGTTTTTTGCTGATACATCTCCACACCTTTTTTTTTTGTTTTGTATAAGTTCCAACGTCATTGATATAATACATATTAACAAAAAAAATAAACGATACTTCATCAATTCAACAAAAAATACATTGTTCGCCAAAAGATGATGAAGTACTAAATAGAAATGTCAGTGACAAACAAAAATGCATGCACGTCTGCATGGTTATCATATCACTGATTCCGGTGAAGAGCAATAGGTTCCTTACAAGTTTGGCGATTATGGCCTATACCATGACAACGCTCACATTTTCTTCTTAGGCGATCTTCTCCTTGTGATAAAATCCTTTGCTTTCTTCGTCTCCCTGTGGACCTCCGAGTTTTTGGAGGAAGTATTATCTTGCTTATGGTATCGTTAGTGATATGCCAATCATTTTCGTGCCCCACGGGAAATATAGAGTCTGCATATGATGTAATTAGACTTGTAGTCGTGTAATACTGAGAACATAAATTATTTATCGATACACCTCGAAATCGAGCAACTGTAATTGCATGGCCACATGGAAGTTGATCAAGATTAAATTCATGATATGTGAAAGTTTTATTACGTAAATTTACCACTGCATTTTTTTCACCATCGAACACTTGAAGATCATGACAATTAATTGGAATTACATGATATCTCGCTAACTTCTCTACTTTATTTCGAACTTCAACTTCTGCCTAATTGGTTAAGTAACATTTCATATCAGTTGTTGCATTACGATACTCATAAAACCACCCTTGAAAATTCTCCCTTGGAAGTTCAAGCATCATGGCAACCAGAAGTTATCTTGCATCCTTCAGAATCGCATTAAGAGATTCAACAATATTTGTTGTCATAATACTATATCGCCTCCCATCAAATTGAGAAAGTGGTCATTTCTCAACACCAACTTCCCTCGAGTATGCAGCTGCATTTAGATCACACTTACCAATCTGATGCATCAAGTGAGAGAACTCTGACTCTCAATACACCTTGGCTGCAGTGTAAAATAGTTGGACCAATGTAGCATTATCCTTAAACTTTAATTTCAGATTTTGACTATGGTTATAAATGCATAATCCATGATATGCACTTGGAAACACCTTCAAAATGCCTTTTTCAATGCTCTTGTTTCAATCTGAAATAAATACTAACCCCTCGACATCCCCTATTACATCTTAAGCTTAAGAAGAAACCACTCCCATGAGGCATCATTTTTAGAATCCCCTATGCCAAATGCAATGGGAAATATTTGGTTATTTCCATCCATAGATGTTGCAATGAATAGAGTTCCTAAGTATTTAGCACTCAAAAGCGTGTCATCAACTGCAATTACAGAACAAATACTACTACGAAACCCTCTAATACATTCACTGATAAACATAAATAAATACTTGAAGTGATTGTCATCATCAACGTTTATTTGTGTCATCGAACCAGTATTTTTAGATTCCAAAGTTGCACAATATGTAGGTAATATTGCATATGATTCCTCTAGTGTACCACGCATTGTTTGCAATGCACTCTCCCGTGCTCTCCATGCCTTATGATAACTAATATTAATCCCAAACTCCTTGCGTAAATCTTGGGCAATGTCATTTGACTTATAAATGCATCCTACCCCTTCGTATTTAGATTCAATGCACTCGCCAATCAACCAACTACTTGATTGTTTATGATCGTGGTGAATCACATCCAAATAACATGAATGAGTATGATTGATTTTTGTTACTCGCGAATAACTTGAGTTAGCCAGTTTCATTGCCCTCACTCGCCTATTGCATCCTTTGTTCACACATTTTGCTATAAACAAAATAGTGGTTGATAGATCAACTTTGAACTCAAAGTTATTTCTCATGGCGTACATGCATATGTGTTTTCACAACTCTTTCTTATCACTGAACAACGTATTTTTTTCGATAGTTCCACTCACTAAATCTGACTCTACGCTAGAACCAAGCCTCACACTGCCCTTAGAAATAGGAATAAAGTTGTTATCGTCATCTTGGCCACCTAGTGACATGGATTGATCACCTTCAAAGCCTTCGTTGTCCTCATCAAGGCCAATAACATTATCATCGTCGATGAGATCATCAATGTCGAAATCATTATTAGTATCATCTACATGTTGGGCATTATCAACAAAAACATCCACAACGACATGTGACATGTGACATTGGTCATATCTCTATTATATACAATTGTATCTTTATTATAAAAAACTAATGTGCGATGTTTCAGTCATATCGAAATTGATATATCAATCATATCTCAACCTATCATAATAGAAATATATCAATAATATCAGAGTTGATAAATCAGTCAAAGCGCTATCACATAATATATATATAACTAATACGTTTATGATTATTATCCATTGGTAATATCATAACTGATTTTTCAGTCGTAACGCATATATAGATAAGACTGATATATGAACCGATACATCAGTCATGTTTTTGTCGCGATAGAAAGTTATGATCAATACATCGGTGATGTCAAAAATGATACATTTGTCATATCTCTATAACTAGATATAACTGATATATCGGTACTATCAGAACCGATACATTGATCATGTTTCCATCACGGTATAAGTTATGAGCAATACATTGATGATGTCAAAATTGGTACATTTGTCATATCTTTATAACTAGATATGGCTGATATATCAGTAATATCAGAACAAATACATCAGTCATTTTTGTCACAGAATAAAGATATGGTTAGATATGACTGATCTATCGGTAATATCAGAACCAAAACATCAGTCATTTCTGTCATTGAATAAAGATATAACTAGATATGACTGATATATTAGTAATATCATAACTAATACATCAGTCATTTATGTTGCCAAATAAAGATATAACTAGCTAGATATGACTGATATATCGGTATTACCAAAATTGATATATAAGCCAAGCGTCTGCAACTCGAAATTGATATATCTGGATTTTGGCATTTAATCGTTGCATTTAAGGGGGTTTAGCTTTGGATGCTGCTATGTAATTTTTGCCGAAAACAAGTAGAATAACAACCTTGAAGAAACAATAAACATTTAAAGGATTCAAACCTTCATTTCGTTTCGACGTGGATGGGCTCGAATTATTTTTGGATGCCATGAAAATACTTGCAAAAACTTTGTAGTTCCAAGATTGTTTTTCGTTTTTAAAGTGAAGAAGAGTGATTGTAACCATTATAGATCGATTATTTGTTAAGATGAACGTTTAGAAATTAAAGCAAGTAGGTAGAAAGACATTGTGGAATAAAGATGGATAGTTTGGAATTAAATAAAGGGTATTTTAGACATTTTACAGGGCCAAACATGTTAGGGAAATTTACCAAAATAACATTCTAAAAATATTACTTTACAAGAACAGCATGTTCTCTTTAAAATTACAACTATAACATGTTTGACCTTATAAAATGTCTAAAATATCCACTCATTTTTCACTTAATTATGTTTCTTCAAACAAGCAGGGAATTTAATTTTCAATCCCCCCTTCTTTTTGGTTTCTGTAGGGCATCAGTCGAGTCTCTCTCTATTCTCCTCGCCATTGCCGACATCGTCACCTTGCCTTTGCGTCGTTGTCATCTTTTCATATTTCTTCTTCTTCATTATCTTCTCGTTTAGATGAACTTTGACGATATCGAACAGGCCGAGGCGCAGCCGGACTATAGAGTGCAAGCGACTTCATTGACTTTCCTATTGACAGTTTGACAGTTCCCTTTGCAATTTGGTAATTTCTATCTTCCTTCTTGATCTTTCTTCGTTATGATTTTCTTTCTCACGTTCTTGATATTGTTTAATTGAAAAGAAGTGGTGAGCATGTGTTGTGAATCTCCAACTAGTTGTAGCAAATTCAGAGCCAAAAGTTGTATGCACGGCTTGCATTTTCTTCAAGATTTTCTCCTTTTTTCAACTCATATTCTTCGCGTATGTTTTGTTGTATCCGACTTTGACAAATCTTTGCTCCAAACTTGAAGGAAAGTGTGATTTCAAGCCTAAAATTGTGCAAGGGAGAAGTGATATTATTCATCCAAAGCTTGAAGGGAGTTTTTTGCTAGTAAGAAATACTCAAACTTCACTTAAATATATATATATATATATATATATATATATATATATATATATATATATATATATATATATATATATATATATATTATGAGTAGATATTATATTATTTAAGCAAAAATTTGTTGCAAAGAATGTAAATGAGCATTGCATTAGCACTCACAAGCCCTAAGTGTATGAATGTATAGATAATGCACTTGACTTTAAGATAATGAAACTTGCATTTTCAGTATTCATATATAAGAATGCTTTTTTAAATTGGCAAATCATTTTAATCTCTTTTTTAAACTTATCAGTCGGATCTGTCTCACTTCCTTGCCTCTGCATTAATAGCTAAAATTACGCTCTCTTCTTCTTCTTCTTCTTCTTCTTCTTCTTCTCTCTAAGTAGTAGTCTTCTCACCTTTTGTTTATCTTTTTGAGGAACTCGAAGAATGAATAATGGAGTTTGTTTGATTCATCAAAGTGGCTTCTAATAATTTCAGTGAGCTTTTTTTCTTAATTTTTTTTTTGGTTTTAGATCTCATTTATTTGTTTATTTAATTTTTTGGTTGAATCTTGGAATTAGGGTTTCTGTGATTTTTGTTGTGTGATTTAAGTGAAGTTAGGGATTTTAAAAAAACTTACTGATTTTTATATTTTATTTTTACTTTTAAATTTTGTGATGGATGGATGCATGAGCTTTTTGGTTCATTTTAGGGTTAATTTTTCCCACTTTTTTGTGCATTTTGGGTTAGTATATGTTTTGTTTAGTGAATTTTAGCTGGTTAGAGTTACTATTTCTACTTTGCATTGTTTGTTTTTGAACTTGCAAAGAATTGCTCTAGCTAGGTAGTTTAGGATGTTGAAATTAACGTTACCCACAAGCCCTGAGTTTATGCATGAATAGATTATGCACTTGACTTCAAGATAATGGAACTTGCATTTGCAGTATTCATATGTAATACCCTAGGATTGCACAAAAAAAAATAAAAATTGTTGAACTTCGAGCACCTGCCCGAACATTCTCCCCCCCTCTCATTTTCACACCAAACCAACTCTCCTCCTCTTGTTAGAAAACTTCTCTCTCTCTCTTTTGAGACTCTTTTTTCGAGACTCTCTTCCCTGTGCAACACGATTTTGCTCGGGGGAAGACGTCAGTTCAAGAAGGAGTTATTATCTGAAGGTGGAGAATAAAACATAGGTTTACGTGTCTTATAACTTTTATTAAAGTTTACATTCATTTATCATTATGTCTACTATTCATTTACACTGCATTATTGCGTATAATGTTCATACTTGTCATACTTATGCTTGTATATTTGGAGTTCATGTATTACACTGTTATTATCGGATTAGTGGTCAATATGACTTAACTAGACATTGTCTTGTCCTCAGTAACTTTAAATAGTGAACGGAAGGCAGCGTGCTGCTCTAGACGATTGGTACTTAAGTAGACCTCGTGTCTCACCTCTCAAACTAGAAACTGATCTGGGTGGTCTTATTTGAAAGCTATCAGCTTGTACAAGTGATACTAAACATCCTAACTTTACACGTGGTGATACTGACCTGATAAGAATCACCAGACGTTGCCAAAATCCTGTCTAATGTTAGTAAAGACCAGGACCTGCTCATGCATTGGCATCATACATAAGCACCACCTAGGGACGTAAGTGGTTTGTGATCCACAAAATAGTTAGAAGCAATACTCACTATTATTGATATTTCTCTGGAGAGGGACGTACAATGAGAACCCGAGTTTACCTGGAGATGGACATCTGTACGTGAACTCAGGCGACGTATAATCATGGAATCATTACGAAGCGATGTCATGCATACATACATGTTGTATTGATTATGATGATATGATGTGTTTATGTGATATTTGATTATGAAGTTTCCTTTATTAATTGTTATATTCACGAACTATTTTATCCACTAGGCGAGTAGCTCACCCCGTTGTTATCAATTTTTTCTCAAGAGATTAGGGTGGACTGGATGGAGGTTTTTGGGCCCACATTTTGTAACCCTTTGTTTATTCATTAGGGATTTTGAGAGGATGTTCCCTTTACTATTTCATGTACAAAAATATATTCTGAAATTAATATAATCAAATTTGTACTCAATTGTGTTCCTGCACACTCGGTTATTGTTATAATGCATTCACGCCCCGTCCGTGAGTGTTCCATCTGTTTAAGCCCGTCCGGGCGGGGTGTGACATTCATATATATTTGGTCTTGTAGTATAATCAATAAGCAAGTACAAGCAGTGATCAACAAGAAATGGCTGCAATATACTCTTTTTTTTTCTTTTCTTTTTTTCAATGTTCTAAATTAATGAGTACATCTTTTCTTTTCTTTTTTTTCTTAAAAGCATCGAGCACTAGAGCTTTTTCTTCTAGTTATATTTCTCGTCCATTCTATAGATGTATCGAATTCCTTATCCTACAATCCTACAATCCTACAATTTCCTTTATATATGTAATTATATTTTGATTGTTGAATAATGAACTTCCTTATCAATTTATCTACTTCTATATCTTTTTTTTGTAAAACTATGTTGCTACTAATATATTGGCTTGAAACCCAATATGCTTTTTTTTTTTAATTTAATTCCTCTAATCTTTGAGAGTTTATGTGCTTTGTTCTTGTTGGTGAAAGCTTTTGAGTTATGTGCTCTATTCATGTTGGTGGAAATGAATTTCATAATGTTTGCCTTCTTGGTTGGGTAATAATTGTGGAATATGTTGGCATATGAATTGAAAGTCATGTATGTTACAAAGTCTTTGATTCATATGTTGCACTAGTACTCATAGTCTAGGTTGTATATAAATTAATATAAAAACCCACCTCTAAATACCCTTAAAATTATAAATAAATAAAAAAAGCAATTTCTAGAACTTTCAAGGAAAGCTAACTTTTTTTAATTCTTAATTTTTGTTGTGTTGTGTTTCAATGACTTAGGTATGGGCCCTTCAATATGTTTCAAACCTTGCAAAAACATATGTCGCATTGATTAAGAGATGGTCAATGTCTTTCATCCCAACATTCAAAAAATAAGCAAACTTTTAAAAACGAACGTGTTAGTATCACAACCATGATTTTTCAAATAAATACATATGCGCATGACGTTTACTTTCTCACAAATTGCCAAACATGTACTTGCGGTTAAATGCGAGAAACATCATTGAATTCGATGAGGAGGAAAAAAACATTATCGAAGCAGATTCAATAGAAGAAGAAACAGTTGATTAATCTCAATCATCAAAAAAGGAAAAAGTTGAGATTGAAAATGAAGATGCGCCTAAAGAAGATAGTGAAAAAGCGAAGAAAAGGCCCAAGATAACTCCAAAGGTGGATGTTGATTGTGTTAATAAAAGAGTGTCACTTCAACACATCATTAAAGTTGAATCAACAATGTAAACAATTAATTTTTGTAAAACTTGTTTATATATTTAAAAAAAAAACTTGTTTATATGTCAATAGATGTTTTGTTATTGTATTTGTATATCTCATCCATTAATACAATACCAATGTATCTCTATGACCGATATATCGTGATACTACCGATGTATTAGTTCTACTATTATTCTAAACAAGCTAATGACATCTACAAATAATTGATATATCGGTTATGATATTACCGATACATCGGTCATACATATACTGAGTTCTATGACTTTTCAATTTTACTGATGTATCAATGATATTAACGATGTATTGGTCCTGCCTATTTTAAGCAAACTAATATCAAAGTTGATAAATCAGTCAAAGCGTTATCACACAATATATATCATTGATTCTTTATCGCACAATATAACTATGACCAATGTATCAGTGATATCAAAATCGATATAATTTTATTTTTTAGCATTAGATGTAACTATCTATTGGTATTATCATAACTGATTTATCAGTCGTAACGCAAATATAGACAAGACTGATATATTGGTAATATCATAACCGATACATCGGTTATGTTTTCGTCACGGTATAAATATATGAGCGATACATCGGTGATGTTAAAACCGATACATTTGTCATATCTCTATAACTAAATATGATTGATATATCAGTAATATTAGAACCGATACATCAGTCATTTTTGTCGCAGAATAAAGGTATAATTAGATATGACTGATATATTAGTAATATCAAAGCTGATACATCAGTCATTTTATCGCGAAATAAAGATATAACTAAAAATGACTGATATATCGGTATTACCAGAACTGATATATCAGCCGTGCGTCGGCAACTCAAAAACGATTATAATGCGTTTGAAGTTTAATCGTTGCGTTTTGGGGGCTTTAGCTTTGGATGCCACTATATATTTTTTGGCGAAAATAAGTAGAATAACAAACTTGAAGAAACAATAAACATTAAAAAGATTCAAACCTTCATTTCGTTTCGACGTAGATGAGCTTGAATTATTTTTTGATGCCATGAAAATACTCGCAAATTCGTTATTCCAAGATTGTTTTTCATTTTTAAAGTGAAGAAGAGTGGTGATTGTAGATCGATTATTTGTTAAGATGAACGTTTAGAAATTAAAACAAATAGGTAAAAGGCCGTTGTGAAGTAAAGATGGACAGTTTAAAATTAAATAAGAGTATTTTAGACTTTTTAGAGGGCCAAACATATCATACATATATAATTCTACAACAAACATGCTAATCTTGTAAAGTGTTATTTTTAGAATGCTATTTTGATAAATTTTATAACATGTTACATATATAAATTTAAAACAAAAGTGCTGTTATTGTAAAATAATATTTTTATGATGTTATTTTGATAAATTTTCCAAGAATTTTCTTTAACCGAATTTTTTCCACTTAAATTAAATGAATAGATGTTGGGGAAGAAAGATAAAACTGCACTCTGGTCTCTAGAAATTAAATTTGATTAGCTTAGAACTACACCAAAAATTGTCGCCCGGTGATTGCGATCTTCACTGTTGTCCTCCTCTTTATGCTACTAACTAAGACAACAACAGAGAAAGAAACAAAGAAACAAAGAAGGCTGCGAAATTAGAGGGGACAGAGAGAGAGAGAGATGACGAGATGTAGATCAGGAAAGAAGAGGACGGTTAGTAGCAGCAGCCGCAGCCGCAGCGACGAAGACGTCGACGAGTATCCTACGATTAAGGTTTGCTCTTTCTTTCCTTCCTTCTTTTTCTAATTGCTAGTTGTTTGCTCGCGTTTTCTAGATCCTCACCAATGTTTACTGAGTGTTTGCAAATGTTTTTTTATGCTAATTTTAGGTTTTAGCTGGTATCTTTAGTTTGATGTTTAGGGTTTTTGGATAGTTCTTGTTCATCTGAGTTTACATTGTCTTCTTAACCACTAATTGTTAAAGATTAAGCAGAGGTGATGTGGGAGTTTGATTCTACTAGGTTTAGTTGATTGGGCTTGAGCTTACCTGATTAACGTTTGGTTTAGTTTGCTTGGGTGCAGTGGATATTGGTGGTCCTTCTACTAGTAGCACTTTCAGAGACTGATAGTGCTGAGAATAATAGATACTTGCATTGCCCATGGGAAGAACTCACTAGAGCTAACCATGATTGGGGTTTGAAGTTTTTCAATGATTGTTTGTGGGAAGCATTCAGAGTTAATGTTGTTATCTTTTTTGATGAATTTGTATCAATTACATGATATCTTTGCCATTTCTTCATGGAATTGGAGATAAGAATGGGTATTACTGGAAATTTCGTTATCTAATGGGTCTTTCTCTCCATGATCGAAAAAAAGATGGAAATTCGTCAATTATTATAATTCTGTATCCAGCAAACGATTGACTGAAGTTATTTGAGGAAATTCAAAATATTAATCGATATTCAAGATAAGTACTATATGATTCCTAAAATTTATATTTTAGATAAATTTAAAATTTATCTAAAGAAGTGTAAGAAATCAACAAAAGTTGTAGACCAAATTCGTGGCTCACAACCGGTGACTTTTCCGTCACAAAGTCACGAGCTCAATATTCCCTTGCCGGAGCACTTCTCATATAAAATTGACAAAAATTACATTTTTAAGTTCATATCATTTGCTCAATTGATGTAGGTTGCGTCCGGTGACTCTTATGAACATCTAAAGAGAAAATGTTTAAAATAGTTCTCTATTCATCGTAGAAAGTTTAAGCTTTAAAATTATTTAAAAAAAATGTCTAAAACTTTTACTTATCCTTTTAGATGTTCTGCTTCTACTTGTATTTATAACCAGAGCTAATATTTGTTTCTAAAATCTTTTAAATTTACTAACTTTTACTTTTATAAGATGTTTACCGAAGTGTTACCGAACACTTCCTCAAGGAGAAGTAGAGATAGAACTTCATAAAAAATAAGTTAAAAGTTTTAATTTTTTGTTTTTACAGTTTCAACCTCTACTAAGAGTGGAGGTTCTTTTAGAATATTTGGACTAAATAAGCCCTCTAAAGGGAGGTAGAAAAGAAAGGCAGGAGATTGAGAAAAGAGAGTGTATGAATGTAGAAGCTCTCGCTGTGATTTTGGTTTGCCTTCCATCTTGTTGTGATTGCCAATGTGTGTGCGATGCAACTTCTTTGAGTGAAAACAATGAATGAAAGAAGAGATTAGAATAGGGGGGTGTGAACAAGAGTCGAGAATTCAAATAGAGATGCAGCGATCTTTCATTTTTAAAGTAGCTACAGTAGCTGTGATGTAATGGAATTTAATGGGAATTGAGAAACCATACTTCAATCAATTAAGTATAACGATTAAGATGGAAATTACAAAAAATATTAAAAAGTGTAGTTATAAATTAAACTTATAATTGTATACATTTCCGTGATGTTAGGATTAGTCTTTTTTAGAAGTAAAATAGGAAAAGATTGATTAAGGTGGATTGGAGTTCGACACATTAAGAAGGATGACCTTTAAATGCAGTGGTAGGGAAGAATGACATATTAACTATTTATTAGTTTAAATGGGTAGCTATGTTATCCATAATGAAGTTCTTTGATAAGGTGCTCTTGAATGAGTAACAACTATTTAAAGTCAACTCGCCCGAGACAATCCTGTTAGAACTAAACTCTAATGTCTCTCTTTCACACTCTTTGATAAAACCCTAACCTTAACCTCGCCTTTCTCCTTGCCTCCTCCAATCTCTTACTTTTTCTGCATCTCTTGCCTTGACCCATTGGAAGAAACAGCTCATGCAGATATCCCTCACGTAAACCCCTCTGCCAGCAACCGAGCTGAATTTTTTTTTTCAAGATCATGAGACTGCAACCACTTTTTGTGTTTTCATTACAAAAATCAAGTTTTGGCTAGCTTTTGTACTTTTTTCCTTTTATTTGTTGGATTTTTTTTTTTGTTTTTTTTGTTTTTTTCCTTCTTTTGCACTTTTTTTTTGGTAAGTGCATGTACAACTGGGTAGCAGGTATCTTTGGCATAGTTTCCCACCAAAAGCCTAGAACTCCATTCAGCATTTCATCTCAATTTGGATAAGATTTTGTTAGATCCATACTTAAACCAAATGGGACTTGGTTTAGTTAGGTTTTGTTGTTATTTCTAGTACAAAGACAGAAGAAATAAAATTGAATTTAAATTTCTATTCCCTAATTCTAGTGGTTAATGTTGTTACACGAGGAAGTGAATATTGATAGTTGCAGAAAAATTGATTATTCAATGGAATTTGATCCTGCGCTGACCTTGAAGAATTAGATGCATGCGCAGAATTTCTGTTGTTTTTATTGTGTCAAAATTTAACTTTCTCAATCAAATTGTTATTCTGAGTTGTTATTCAAATAATTATTCCATCATTATTACATATTGACTAAACTTAACAAAAGATGGGAAGAATGAGTGATTGTCATATGCAATTTATTTTTCTGTTTTACTTTTTCAACATTTCTTCTCTACTATTTAGAAATTCAGTAGAATCTGATCATCATTGGACTGTCCATGATCTTTGAAAAATAATTATCTGAACCTTGATGTTTTAGCATAAGCGAAACCTGTATTGTTGCTCTATTCCATTAATGTAGCATACTATAGAGGACAAACCAAATCTCTTCATACAGTTTTAGACATTTGGGAAATGTAATGGAAAAAAGTTCCCTTGCTGTTTTTATATTATTGTCTTAAATCTCTTTCAACCCAGATTTCACTGCTGTTGCTAAGTATATTCTTTTTGTATTGTACTTTTGTTCTCCATTTCTCTTAAAGGGTATACCTAATGTATAAGGCTTTGGTCATTGTGGGTTCTAGAGAAGGGACGATATACATAATCTTACCCCTTAACCTCCCATACTGTGGAGAGAGTATTTCCAAACTCAAACAATTGACTTTTAGGTCACGGTGGAGCAATCTCTACCACTGTGCCAAATCCCACTCTTTGTTCTCTATTTTGTTCTTTTCCCTAATATATCCTCTACTTTTCTAATTATTTACAATTTTACATAATTATTGTTGTGACTTGCGGATTTACTACTAGCTCTTTCTGAATGTTAATTTATCAATACAGCATTATATGAAATTAAAATTGTTTGCTAAAGCTAAACAACTCTATGAAATAACCTTTTGGTCACTTATATCTTTGGTTGGGCCTCATATATGTTTGGCCATGCTTTTGTCTCAAGTTTATATTTCATACACATGTTATTTGTACTGATTTCAACTAGTTTTACTTCCTTTTTGCATGAACTTGAAGTGCTTCCTGGTCAACATCTTCAAAGTTCAAATCTAAAAAATACATCAGTACTTGAAATGCTACAAATGACGATTAGTTAAAATAATAGATATTTGACATGCTTAGCATGGGTGTATCTATGGCAATCCTCATGCAATGATTATTACTTTTGTTGCTAAAGTTAACAACTAGTTGAAATAATAGATCTTATATCAATCCTTGCTCTGAAATACCTTGTATGAATGTATTCTATTACAGATCCATGTGTGCTATGATAAAGCATCATTATTTTATATTTGTACTGATGTGCTCTGGTTATTTTATTTTCTTGTTAAAGAGGAGGACAAGAGTGATTCGCCGAGGAGAGGTGAGAATCATAATACTTGTCATATTTATAATTTTTTCTGCTCTTTTTATTCTATAAAAAAAACTCTAATCTTGAAATTTTGATAACGTTTTCTTGTTTTTAATCTCATATGTCCTGTTTAGAGTTCAAGAAAGGCTGAGAAAAGAGCAGAAAAACAAAGATTGGCTAGCACAGTTAGTACAACTCAAGATCCCAATGTAGGAATCAGGATAAACAGCCCACCCAATTGTACTTCATCCAATGCCTCTCAAGCAACTGACATCCCAACTCTAGAAACACAAAGATTGGCTGGCACAGTTAGTGCAACTCAAGATCCCAATATCGGAATCGGGATAAATACTCCACCTAATTGTACCTCTTTATCCAATGCTTCTCAAGCAATTGACATCCCAACTCAAGATCCCAATATAGGAATCAGGATAAATACTCCACCCAATCGTACTTCATCCAATGCCTCTCAAGGAACTAAGATCCCAACACAAGAACAAGTCGCACAGCGGAAGAAAAGGGGCCCAACAAAGATGAAGAACATTGCAACGACAACTCCTGTGGAAGTTCAGTTTAATGAGAGGGGTCAGGCGATTGGGCCCAATTCTATTTGCTTATCATCTTTTTTGGGATCTTTAGCACGGGAAATGGTGTCGATTACTAAAGAAAAGTGGTCTCAAGTCACAAAGGATGAAAAAGACAAACTTTGGTCTTCTGTGCAGGTGACAGTTACAAAATTTGTAGTCAAAGTTTTCATTTTTCAATTCTCATTGATGGATTTTCTTGTTATTGTGGTATTGTAGCAAAAATTCATAATCCCAGACCCCCACAAGAATTATATATTAATGGAGCTTGGACAATTGTGGAGAACTTGGAAATCAAGGACCACCAAACTTTTGAAAAATGCAATTGAAAGTGGGGCAACAGAAGATGAAATTAATAATCAAGTTAAGCCTAATGAAGTATCGGATCAAGAATGGGTGGTGTTCCGCACACAAAGGTCATCTCCAAAATTTATTGTAAGAAAATTAAGTTCGTTGCTTTCTTTTTTTACTTTAAATGTTTTATTTATAATATTAAATTCTTGTTTGCATTTTTGGAAGGAAATGAGCAAGAGGTTCCAGGAGTTGAGAGCTAAACAAAAGCTTTCTCATACTATGAGTCGTAAAGGATATGCTCGCCTAGAGAATGAAATGGTAAGTTTTTGATTCATGAGGTTAACTTTTTAAATGAGTAGTTGATCTCAAGGAACATTTTGTCTTATAGAAGGCAGCCACTACAGTCCCATCTGATATATGTAGAGTGGATTTATGGGTTCAAGGGCATACAAAGAAAGGAGGGCAACCATGTAACGATGCAGTTGCAGAAACCTTGGTAAAAATAATATTATTCAAATTTCTTATTTCATGTTATAAGTGATCCATGTCATATTTTTCTTTTGATTTGATCCTTTCTAACTTCTTAAAGGAGGTTGTTCAAGAACTTCGGGCCCAAACTTCTAGTTCAAGTTCATACTCTATTGGCAAGGATCCTCTAGCTCAAGTTTTTGGTGCTGAGCATCAAGGTCGCGTTAGAGGTCTTGGTTTTGGAGCCACTCCCACCAAAGTAGGTGCAACAACACAACCTAGTGCCTTGGTGACAAATCTTCAAAGGCAAGTCAATGACCTGAGATTTCAGTATGATCATTTGGCCAACATGTTAGTTAAGAATCAAAATGAGGTATGGGCCAATTTAAAAATTATGAAATGTATTGATATGGCTTTCTCTTTATCTTTTGTTTATTATTTTATTATGTTTTATAATTATCATAGGATCAACAAAGAAGGACAAAGGAAGCATGTGCACCTACGGCTCAGGTTAAAGCATGTGTATACACATTTAAAATTTCAGAAAAATATGAAATTAATTATGTTTTTTTTTTTTTTTTTTAAATATAGTCACAACCTAGCAACACTTCTAATCAGAATTGTATGAGATGCACGTTGCTTGACTGGACTGGTAAGAATAGAATAGTTGCAAAAGGAAAAGTTACAAACAAGGATCCTACTTGTGAGGTGGAAGGTATACCTATTGGACCTAGCGCTTGGATGATTTGGGTGTCGAGAGTTTTTGAGCCTAGTGCTTTCTTGTGGAGAACTCGAAGCGATATGAGGACACTTAGAAAAGCTCTAGGAGACGCAGTTGCATGGCCTATTGAGTATATTGAAATGGACGACATTTAGTTAGGTATGTGATGTGTTTTTTGATGCTATTCTTTCCATTTGTTATTTTTTAACTTTTTTTGTTCCAATGTGCTTGGATTGAATACTGGAAGCATGTTGAAATTGTGTCAGTAGACCTGTGTGCTGTTTCCCTTTTTTTCATTTAATTGTTTTGGATAAACAGAATCATGTTAGTAAAGTGAGAAAAAGATTAGAAGAAAAAGGATTACAATCTATGGTAAGCATTTGGACTAGGATCTGTTCCAATGAGCAGTCCAATTGGTTAGGATATACTACAATTTCTCTATCCTACCAAGGCAATGCTAAGCTAATGCTTCAGCCACTGATTTCAACTCTTTTGAAGTAAGAATTTTAATGTTCAGAAGGATTTCATAATTAGCTAAACTAGACCTATGTTTCCATTTCTTAAGTATTAACACACTTTTATGTCTTACTATTGCAGAAGCACATCCAGCTATTCTCTTTTAAATATGGATAGAATAAATGAGATTGACACATTACTTTTATTCTGGACCATATGCAGTGGTTTCAAGGCCCAAGGCGATCTCTAGACAATTTGCCCTATCTAGGCGAGACGTGGGCGAGGCGAGGCCTAGACGTTGCCTAAGCCATAAAAAAATATTTATTTTTAGGTCCCTGAATAATTATTTATTTATTTATGGGTCCTTGGATAATTCGTATATAGAATTATATGTATCTAGCTGTGTTCTATAATGAATGCCAAATTGTCATAAAATGATCAACACTTCATATTAAATGAAATCATGTCCAAAAATTATAAATTCATGCCATTGTTTTAAAGAGCCACGTTTGATGTAATGCTTATATATAAGTATAACAAAATGGAAAATATTTGCATCAATATAATAAAAATAAAATAAAAAACCAGAACTAGAATATAAAAAACTTTCGTAATAGAAATACAAGTATATCACTTGAGTTAATAGTTATGTTAATATTTTAGTTATACAATCATATTGTAACAATATAAAGACAAAGAATCTTATGCCTTATATATTTACACTGGTCACCTTATAGTTTATACTTTTAAAAAATTTCAAAGAGCCCCATGGTTTGCCTTATGTATGACCTAGGCAATTTATTTTTAAATGGTCAAGTCGATGGACTAGGCGTGGCCTTGAAAACACTGACTATATGACAACAAACCTTAAGCTCAAGTACCTAAATTAAATGGTTGGTTGTGGAGGATTTGGAGCTCATCAATTGAAGGGTCCCATTTGAAGTGTCTATGAGGCCAAAAAATATTATTGAATAATCTCTAGACCTCAACAATCATGTGTTGCTCTATTCTCTTGGGCATTGGTGAAATTCAAATAATGGGTCAAGAATGTTTGTCCATTAAAATGGATGGATTAATTACCATTGGAATATTGGGATTGATAATAGTAAATACTAATTCCGTCCAAATTGGATTAATGCCCATATTGGAAAGCATTTATCCATATGTGCCTAAAGGCTTTGAAGCTATAATTTTCAATGCTGATGGTGACATTCAGCTAGCATATTGAGTAATTGTTTTGCAGAGTTTTTTTTCTTCCATTCTTAATTCTTTGTGATGGTTTTTGGTCATTGTCTAGTGTGGGATGGGAAGGATTTTCTTCGTCTATAGAAGTAAAACTCAATTTTATTCCACCTAGGCACATGCCTGGAGATAAGCACTACTTGGGTGCCTTAATAGGCACCTTAGGTGGGGTCCCAATTTGTTGTGTGCTTGAGCCTAGCCGGTGCATGCTTGAGTTATACGATTATGATCTTTTTTTCATGCGCGTAGACCTAGATATTTTAGGGTGGCAACTTCAACTCTGCCACGACCGGTCCCAAGCTCGAGGAAAGGAGGAGGGTTGCGTTAGGTAGTTGGCAGCCAACGTAAAACTTTGTCAGATCAACTATGACATGAATCTAAATCAAACTACGCAAAGGGCTAGAACCTCTCTATTAAGTGATGAGTTGCACCTACCTTCAGGTCTTTCAAAAATAGGCAAGGAGCGTTGAATCGACGCTCAGATGTAGTGATAAATGAGCAAGGGTTCCTACATCGTAGACGATTGCGGGTAAAGAAGCTAGTCCAAAAAATTAAATAGTAGGAATAAGGTAGCCACTTGAAATATAGGAACATTAATAGGTAAAGGAATGGAGATAACAAACCCTATAATTAGGAGAAAAGTAAATATAATATGCTTACAAGAGACCAAATGGGTAAGTGAAAAATCTAGAGTAATAGAGAGGACAAGGTATAAACTATATTATATTGGGAAACATAAAAATAGAAATGGAGTTAGAATAATTGTAGACAAACTTTTAAGAATATGTCGTCAAGGTAACTAGGAAAGGTGATAGAATTATATCTATAAAACTTATTATAGAAACAACGTAATCAACATAATTAGTGCATATGTATGCACCCCAAATAGAATTAGACCAACAAACTAAGACACAATTCTGGGAAGACATGGATGAAGTATTCTAACAAATACCTTTGAGAGAAAAATATATGTATTGGAGGAGGCTTTAATGGACATGTAGGCAAAGAGAAGGTTGGATATGAAATGGTGTAAGAAGGATATGGATTTGGAGATAGGAATGATGTTGGGCTGAGCATGCTAGATTTTGCAGTAGAACATTTAATAACATTTGAAAGTGGATCTGATAAAAGTCAAATAAACTTCTTAACTAGAAAGGTTGATAAATTGACATGTAAAGACTGCAACGTTATTTAAAGAGAAAGCTTAACTTTGCAACATAAGATAATGTTAGTAGATCTAAGGGTGTATTTGATAGGTGAGAAAATAGAAATTTTCTCTGAAAAATAGTGATTTTGTTGAGAAAATTCTATTTTTCAATGTTTGGTTGACAAAAAAGGTGAGAAAAAGATTTCTCGACCCCCCCTCCTTTTTTCTCACCATAATTTTCTCTAGTAAGGGGGGGTGAAAAAAAAAAATTCTCATGAGAAAATTTCTTTACAATAAATTTGAAGAAGTTATAGTTATTTAATTGAATAACTAACTAATAACCAACTAAGAGGAGATTTTCTCATGTTCAACCAGATAATCATGAGAAAATTTTCTCAAGTACATTTTATCGAGAAACTTTTTGGAGGAAATACTGTTTTCTCAAAGAAATTTTTCTTAGTGTCCAAACACACCCTAAGTATAAAAAGGAAATCTAGGTCAAAACAAAAAATTATTAACCGAGAATTAAATGGTTGAATTTGAAAAGGAAAAATTAGAAATATTTAAAAGAAAACTCGTAGGAGTAATGACTTTGAGTCTAGATAACAACCCTAACTTGATGTGAGATAAAACAACTAAATGCATAAAAAAAATAGTCAAAGAGGGCCTAGGAGAATCAAAGGGGGTAGGTCTATCAAGGAAAGAAACTTGGTGGTGGAATGAAGACGTTCAAACTGTCATAAAATATAGGACTAACTACAAAATTTGCCAACAGGTTAGGGATGTGGAAAGTCTTCAAAATTATAGGAATGCGTAACAAAAGCTAAAAAGTGGTAAGTAATGTTAAACTTAAAGCCTATGACGATTTCTACACTAGATTAGATACAAAACAAGGTAAAATGACTATATAAAAAACTATCAAAATTGAGGGAAAGAAAGGCAAAAGATCTTGACTAAATTAAATATATTAAAAACGCAGATAAAAGAATCGTAGTAAAAGAAAAAGAATGATCTAGGTCGAATACCAAAAACTCTATCGGATTCCACAATAGAAAATTAAAGAGCAACTATTTTGGCAAGAGATGGAAGTGACTAGAAAAATAAATAAGTAGAGAAAATAGAGACAAGAATTTTTTTATCCTGGTAAAAACCCCAAAATCAGGGAAATCATCCATGACGTTTATTATTAAAGAAAAGAGAAAAATACAATGTTACCAATTTTTGGAATTAATATTGCCTTGGCCTTGCATCTCCTTTCTTCTGGCCTTCCTCCATCCTTGCCACATCTTTTATTTTTTTCCCCTAACTTTCTTACAATTTTCTAGTGACTAAAGCAAACCCCTAAACCCTCTATTTATAGTACATAGAAGAGAGTAGGTAGTTCCCAATTTAGAAACTAATTGTAGTTAGAGAGGAGCAGGGAATTCATAAGTAATATAGAAATTCAATTTGTTTTAGTCAAGGAATAGGAATATGCATGGGTTGTTTGATGTAACCCACTATCTTTATCCTTAAAGGATTAAGTATCCTAATCCATGTTGGATCAGAGAACAATGAAAAACTTATTTAAAAAAATATTATTAATTGAAATTCACTTAGAAAATTTAAGTATAGAAGGATTTGATGACCTAGGGGTAACTAATGAAACTAAATTCTTTCATAGAATTAGCATGCTTGAAGTAAAAAAATGCTTTAAGAGAAATGAAAAATGCAAAGGCTTTAGAACCAGATGCTATTCCTATTGAAGTTTGGAAGAGCCTGGAGGAATTTGGAGTGTTGTGGTTAACCAAATTGTCTAACAAGGTACGAAACTTCTATTTCGCCCTAAACTTCAACCTTCAAAAATCAGAATTAATTCGGAGAAGTTTAATTCGACATGGAGAATTTTTGTAAAAATTTGTTAAATTAGAGAAGTTTAGAGAATTTTTGCATAGATGCTTAAATATCTAAATTTATTGTAGTATAAGCTAAAAACTAATATAAATAGACACTTTTAATACATAAAAATATCAATAAACGACCTAACAAAATCAATCTTGTTAAGTGAGTTGATGAATTTGAATGACGGCTTTTGGTCTTAATTTGTTTTCTTTATTTTGATATTTAATTTTGTGGTGGCTTGCTTCTCGACCATATACTTTACTAGTTTGAATTCTATCATACTTAATTTATTAGTTTATTATTTGAATGTGTTGTTTATTAATCTTGTTTCATAAGAGTTAACTAAAAAAAGATGACTTTAGGAAATCTTTTAATTTATTTTTAAGTTTTTATCTTATTTCGACTTTAACTATTTATTTATTTTGCTTCTTTTTTTTTTTTTTTGGTAAAGCATATCCCATAAACTACATAATTTGTTAACTTGTTAAATTATTTTTTAAAATTTATATTGCTATGTTGGTTGATGAAGTTGAAAATAATACATAATTATTAGTGTTTTTTTGTTTTTTTATTGATGAAGTAACATCTTTTTTACTTCTCTGTCTAATTTCATCGAATTTTGTCGAATTTTATCGAATTTTTGCTCGAGTTTTTGCATTTTTTTTTATTGAAAAACTAAACTTTTGTCGAAGTTTATCGAATTTTGTCAAAGTTGTCGAAGTTTATCGAATTATTTAGCGAATTTTTGCAATTTTTATTTTACATCCCACTTTGCACTTCGATGGTAAAAAAACCGAAAAAATTCGTGGAATTTCGCCGAAATTCGGTGAATTTTTAGTCCTTGTTGTCTAATAGGATTGTAACAACTGGACAAATGCTTGATGATTGGAAGAAAACATCTTAATTGATCTAGCTCTGAAACTGATGAGTCGTACAATAAAATTGTGGGAGAGAGTATTAGAAAATAGGGTACGAGCTGAAATTTTGGTGTGGAACAATCAATTTGGATTTATGTCTGGGAGATCAACTATAGAAGCTATTTATTTTTCAAGGAGATTGATGAAGAGGTATAGAGAGAAGAAGAAAGACCTCCATATGGTCTTTATTGATTTAGAGAAAGCCTTTGATAGAATACGTAGAGAAATAATATGGTGACTACTAAAGGAAAAATAAGTTACAGCTAGGTATATTGAACTGATAAAACAAATGTATGACAGGGCAAGGACTATTGTAAAATCAATTGTAGGAGAAACTAACGAATTTCTAATTATAGTAGGTTTACACTAATGATCTGCCAGTGAAACTCCAATCTGACCCGACTTTCCTGCCCTGCCTCTAAACCCGGAATGACTACCTACCCATCAAAAGTCCTACGCAAATGTAGGCAGCTTCAAAACCACAGGGCAAGGGCACGCTTGAAGCCCTTACCTTTTTGCCCTAATTATGAATGAATTGACTAAACATATTCAAGAAGATATTCCTTGTATATGTTATTTGTTGATGATGTAGTATTGATTGATGAAACTATATTTGGGGTAAATGCTAAGCTTAAGGTTTGGAGAGAAGCTCTAGAATCTAAAGGATTCCAGATTAGTAAGACTATGATTGAATACAGTAAATGTAATTTTGGTGGAAGTAGAAATATGAATAAAAAGATAGTGAAGACTAGAAGTCCAGAGATACCAAGGAGTGAAAATTTTAGGTATTTAGGATCTCTTTATATATAAAGTAGGAGAATAGGTGAGGATGTGAACCATAGAGTTAAAGCATGATGGGTCAAGTGGAGGAGTGCTTCTAGAGCATTGTATCATTGTCGCATCCCATTGAAGTTAAAAGGACAATTTTATAGAGTTGCTATTAGGTAAGGCATGCAATATGGGATAGAATGGTTTTTTCTTTTTTTGAGGTTGGGATGTTTTAGGCCCTTGACCACTAGTCCCCCCGGGGCACGGCCACAAACGCCCAAAGACAACATTGGCCAATATTAGAATCAACCTTGTAGATGGGGAGGTTTGAACTGATAATGTCCTCCTCGTGTTTGGTAATCTGCATACCAACTACTCCGCCGACCCATGTTGGTTATATGGGACAAAATGTTGGGCAATAAAAAATAACATGTTAACAAACTATGTGTAATAAAAATGTGAATGCTAAGATGGATATGGGGTAACATTTTAAAAGATAAAATTAGTAATGAACATATTCGAGAAATTGTAGGAGTAGCCCCAATTGTAGATAAAATGAGAGAGAACTGACAAAGATGGTTTGGACACATACAACGTAGGCCTTTGGACACATACACTACATGGTAAGTGGTAAGTAGCAATAGTAGAAGAGGAAGGTGTAAAATAAAGCGGACAAAGATAATTAAAAAAGATTTAACTTCTTGTAATATGAATGTCGACTTAGCCTTTAATAGAGGGGAGTGGAAGAAGCGGATTCATGTAGCCAACCTCATGTAGTTGGGTAAGGCTTAGTTGAGTTGAGTTACAAGCCTCATAGACAAATGCCTCATAAATTCTAAAATTAATTACATAGATTACTAAAAGTTCAAAACTTTTAAAGAAATGATTATAGTTATGCCTTATATTTTAACTCTTAACAAAAAAAAAAAAAAACATTCTAAGAGTTGTAATATTACAATTTATATATGGTAAATTTTACTTCTGAGTTAAATAGCTAATGTAGCTAGTAGTTATTACTGTGGGTGACTTTGAATAGTTCTGCATAGACTAACAATTGAGGTTCCCATACTTAGTAGCCTTCCTTACTCACGAAAGGTTTCTCTTCCTTGTGTGTTACAAGTCTCAGCTAAAATTTAGGTCATCCCCTATAAAGCTCTTCCTCTATATGGCTTAAAGGCGCTCCTCACAAATTTGGAAATACTCCACACATCTGTTGTTGGTCAGACCTTACTCCAACATTTTTTTTTGACAAGATCTTACTCCAACATTTGGTGCTAGCTATGGGGATCAACAAGTCTATGTGAGCTATTGAAGTTGAGGGCCTATTGTTGTGGGTGCCTCAAAATGGTCCAACGATTTCAAGACATTATCTAAGCGTTGTCTAAGTGATTAGGCAAGAAATCACCTAGGCGACCCTAGAGGCAAGCAAAGGGCCCTTGAGCAATTTACTAAAATTTCAAAGGGCTTTTTCTTGGTAGAGTTTTTTTCTTAAAAAAATAACAAAATTAAAAAATCATCCCCCCCGGTGATTCTTTCTTGGTCAAACCCCTCGTTCACTGTACTATGCCTCTTCAAGGAACGTAACTTTTAGTCTTTTTCATTGGTGATCTCCAATAGGATCCGTTGAGGTCCAACAACTCCGGTGAGCTATGGCCACTTCAATAAGCATTGCTCTTCCCTTTGGTGAGCTCATTTAACGGCTGCAACGTTATTGGAATCTAAATCGACTCTACTAAATCAGTTCTTCATTTTTTTAAAAATTGTTATTTAATTCTACTTGAAAACACCATCTTGATCTTGCCCTTTGGGTTGGAAGGATGGATCATTTTCTAATCTCTTTTTCATTTAGTTTTACACTCTTTGAATGATTAAAACCCAACCATCATTGTGCAACAATGTCAATTGAGGAGGGTTATTTTTTTGGTGATTTGCTGTTTTGTTTCTTTTTTTTTGTAGTTGAATCTTAGAGCAATTGTTCATCCCTTAAAGTTTTTGTTTGTTCAACCTTGTTGCCGCAACTTCAAGTTAGTGTTTTTTTTTCTTTTTTTGGGGAGGAGAACTAGACATTTGAGTGATTGTTATTGTTGTTTAATTGTTTGAATGTTGGTGAATGTTGTTGACAACTGGTTAGTTTTGTTGTTTTATTTATTTATTTTAGCAGAAACAAAATATGGATTATATTGATTTAATATAAGTATGATACAAAATGTGGTAAGCACCAAAGGTGATTACTTCTTCTCAAACATAAAATAAAGAGACAAAGACAAAATGAAACATCCTGACACAAAATACCTCCCTGACTTAAACCAAATAACCCAAGACATCAATACCAATCCCCCCCTCCAAAAGAAGCACAGGGGTCAGCAGCCTCGACCTTGGAACAAACAATAATTCTAATTTAACATATAGTCGAGGCAAAGACCCATGTACTTTCCATAAGTCTGATTTCTTTCCATAGTTAGTCCCCATCCTTAGCCATATTATTGGAGATCCGATGATTACGCTCTAACCATAAATCAATATAAAATGTTATTTGAATCATATTTTTTATTTTGATTGTTTTTATTCATCATATGTTTCTGAATGGTAATTGCTAACTCATATTAATGATTTAAGGTTAATTGTTAGTTACTTTAGATATTAAAATGTTATCTATAATTGTTGAAAACTTAAGTGTTAGTTCGTTGATAGTAACTTAGATGTTAATTATTACAGAATGTTTTTTAATATAATTTTTTTAATAATTTCTTTTGTGGTTATCTTTTAGTTAACATTGTTGAGCTTGTTGTTTGTTAAAATTATTTAGCCTATTATTATAGATATATTAGAAAAATAAAGGGCAGGGTAGCTTTGTGCACGAAGGTCCCACCTATGCGGGGTCTTGGGGAAGGGTCGAGCCATGTTTTGGTCTAATATATATAAGAAAAATGTTATATTTTAATTTGTTGGTTGTTTTTTTCTTTGTATTTTTTTCATCATTTTTAGAAGCTAGTGTTGTTGCATGCCTAATTCTAGTCTATAACTTTTGCAATAGAAGTAACATAACATGAAAAAGTTTTACCCTAGATGTTGTTAGTTCTTCTTTTCCAATTAAATTATTTTCTTTTTCTAATATATTGTATCTACTATTGATTTTTGAGTTAATTTTTGCTTGATTGCTTTGTAAAATTTTTTATTTGCTTTAATATGTATTTCATATCTAACATTTTTAGGTGTTTGGATAATGTTGCTTGAATATATCATTTTTAGACATGATTTTGATTAATATTAAGTGTTATTTATCATTCTATGAATTTGACTTTCATTGTGGAATATATATTGTTATGTAGGGCTGGTTTTCTGTCCAATTAGCTATGGTGCAGTTCTAGCGGTTGGCAGTCGTGGCATCATCATATCTAGCCACATGGACAGCAATAAATGAATCCATTTCACCCTTATTTACTGCTGTATGTATTTACCAAAATATCCTTAGTTATATATTTCCTTTTGTGCCTGCTTTTTAGTCATTCAAGTAACGTCTTAATGGCCTTCAACCACTCTTGTTTTTTTTTTCTTTTTGAAACCTCTTTTTTTTTTCATTTTTTTTAAAGTAGTTAATAAGTCAATACTAACATAGTAATATTATTAATACTATTTTCTTGGTTGAGCATATTCAACTTTTCTTCTCTAATGTGCAATAATCTATTATAAATATATCATATTTAAACTTACTTCATCATTTGCTTCTTTACTACATTTTTATTTATTTTTATCAAATAAACTTTTTCATACAAGTTACAATATTTTATATTTTTGCTAATATATATAAAACACACAATTTAATTTAATATTTTATCAAAATTTAATGTTTTATCTAACAAAGATTATAAAATAATTAAGGGTGGAAAATTTGTGATAATTTAAATTATAAATACTTAAACATTACATAAACTCAAAAGTAGTTTTAATTAAATTGTCACAATTTTTACCCTAGTTATTTTATAATTTTTATTAGATAATTAATAAATTAGATTGAAGAGAACCTCCACACGAAAAGTAAAACCCTAGAAGTTGTCCTGATGCAAGAAAAGGCTGCATGCATATACCTAAAGTAGTCTGACCTTTTCCTGGACTGTCCACGTAGGAGCTTTGTGCATTGAACTACTTTTTTTTAATATTAAATTAGATTTTATATTTTTTATGTATTAGTAAATATATAAATTATGATAAATGAAAAAAATAATTTGATAAAACAAAAGAAGAAATTATTAAACTTAACCAAATGATGATGTTTAAATATTTTATATTTTATAGTTGATTGTAGTCTTGACTTATGAAGCACTTTTAAAAGAAATGAAAAATTGGTTTAATTTTTATTTTAATGAGAAAAAAAAGAGTGGTTGAAGGCCAACACGTTACTTGAACTTGTTGATCCAAGCATTATTCAAATGGTGGAAAAGCAGGTACAAAAGGAAATCTATAACTATGGATATTTTGGTAAATGCATAGCTGCAGTAAATAAGGGTGAAATGGATTCATTTATTGCTATCCATGTGGCTAGATATGATGGTGCCACAGTTGCCAACCACTGGAAACACACCGTAGCTAATTGGGCAAAAACCCATTGAGGGGGGCCTTGGCTCAATGGTAAGAGTTGTCGCTAGGTGGTCATAGGTTCATATCATGAAAACAACCTCCTGCGATGCAAAGTAAGGCTGCTTAAAATAGACCCAAAATGATACTACCTTTTCCCATGACCCCGAATAGACGGGAAGCATCGTGCACCTTTGCTGCCCTTTTTATCTTGTTATGTGTATGACTGAGTGTGGGTGTGTTAATCAATTAATTATGTAACCAAGGACCTATAAATAATGTTTTGTAATCATATAGGCACCACCTCGTGTTGGTTTGGTAAATCGCTTAGAAATCTCCTTTGCGCCTTTGGAAACATTGGACTGGTCCCAACTCTACTACAAGCATGGTTGTCCCAAATCCTGTAAAACTATCCAGACCGTTTTATTGAGTGACTCGGCCCAGGATCGCGATCTAGATTGTAGGATTGTTAGGGTTGGGATCATAGTCTATTCAACTTTTTTCTTTTTCTTTTTTTCTTTTTTTTTCTTCTACTTCCATTGTTTGGCCTTCAACTATGACACCGAATTTTGTAATTTTGTCATATATATGTATATATTGTGTAGACATTGAAATTTGGTTCATATTATCATACTTTATAGTTTATACATTGATAATTTTTGTGGTATATGGGTTGGACACTTAAATACTTGCAATTTGATATATTACCTTCACACTTATGTGAAATTGATTTAAGATATGGTGTAGGGGATCCAAGGATTCGAAACTTGATATCCTTGTTAAAATTTTGTAGACTTGGGATCTACCTTTTGTGCTACATTATCAATATTTTGGATTAGTTCTTGTATTAGAAGTGTTAGTTTGATTTTATTTGACATCTTTATGTATATTTAAAATGTAATTTGATCGATTTGTAGAATCTTACGACTCACGATCCAATCCTACAATCTAATCTTCAAGAAGGCCTCAACAATCCTAGTTAGGATCCCATTCCTGACTACCTTGACTACAGGACTTCTCAGGTTGCTATACCTAGTAGCTTAACCCCCTTGTGATAGCCTTCTCTTCCTTGTGTGCTGCATGTTTTACCTGGTGTTTGAGATCATTCCATCTAGAGCTCTTCTTCTTGTTGACCTGAAGGTGCTCTTAGCAAATTTGAAGACACACTACATTTCTGGTGTTGGTCAAACCTTGCACCAATGGTTATACTTCACAAAATCAAATTTGAAGGTGTTCTGCTCTTTAAATGTCCAGAGACCTTCAGGTCTTTACTAATACATTTTTATTCTAGATATACTTTCAATTCATTTGGTGTTTCTTCTAAATTGTCAGTTTGAGATATTTGGGAAAGTGTGAAATGCCATCACTATTCCTGTGCTTTTGTTGACACTAACTTCCACAGATACATGAGTGAACCCAGGTGAGGCACACCTTTCTGTCATGTGAAAAGTTGTTTCTAGATAAGATCTGGTCTTTAATTGTCTAAACCACTTTCTTAAATTGTAGTATGTAGTATGAGAATCTTACCCCTGATAAAAGCACCTATGTTTGTTGATGTTAATTGAGAACTCCATTTTTGATGCAGAACTAGAAATGTTTAATATCTGCTACTTCTGAATATAACGAAAACTCCATGCTATATGCATTTGGTTAAAAAAAAAAATACATGTTTATAATTGCAATGTGGATGTGATCGTTATGCGAGTTTAATTGAACCCATAAACCACATTAAACTCCCTGACGTGAACAAAATCTCCATTTTCCTTTTATAGGGTTGCTAAGTTATCAGGTTGCATGTTGCATTTTAGGGGTTTAGTTGATTTTTCCCATGATTATGCTCATATTGTGTTGGACAGGCCCATTTTCTGGGCTTTTGATGTTGTAAAGAAGTTTTCTTTTCTTGGTAATCATGCTGATGGTTTATTGTTTTTTTCTCTTTGATAGGGAAGTTGCAAAATGAAGAGATTGCTCCATGTTGTAACTAATTTATCCTTGCTTAATGAGTACTCCAATGACTTATGCAACCTTCAACCAGGATCTTGCTTTCATAGGCGTCGAAGTTGTGTAGCATTCTTGAATGATTCATCTATTGAGAAAAAAAAAAAAAATCTTTCAAGATTGCAATACTTTTCAATGTACCATTTCATGTGTAATCTGTCATGGAAGTATTAAGAGGCAGTTGACAATTGATGGTAGCTGCACTCCATGAAGGAATATATGGTTTGCAGTTTGAACTCATGACCTGATAGTTTGCTTAACCAATGCAATTTGGTAACAAGCAATCTTGTATTAATTGTTGTTGTAACAATTAAAACTCTTCATTTTAGAATTTCCTTTTTTTTTTTTTTGAAAAGAATGTAAAATCTTTTCATTATGCTTATTTGGGAGGATTGTTAGAAGTATTTTTCCTTTATTGATAAATACCTGCTGATGCAACAGTGATGTTCGTTCATGAAAATGGTTATGTAATGTTTGGAATGTACAATGAAGGATTCCTAGTACATGATTCGCTGCTAATACAATACTGATTAGTTCATGAAAAATAGTAATGTAATAAAAGAGAGATTTTAAAAAAAGCAGATATTTGGGTATTATTTATAATTACTTGTTAAGTTGAATTGCGCTGAGCATGTATGATCCATTATATATACAAGTTAACAAACCATCACGATGTGTTGTCAACCTTTTTGCTAACTTAGTTACCTGTCTCAGATTTTTCTTCCCTCTGGCAGGTATTCATGCAAATCATTTTTTGAGCTTTTCTTTGATTGTCCCTTCTCATGTTCACGTTCCCTTCAAAGGTTAAGGTGTTTGGGTGGTTATTTGCTTATAAGAAGTTTTTTGGCACAATGAATACTTTACAAGCTCGCTTGCCTTATCTGTCTATATAATCCCAACGCTTGTAGGATTATGAGTCTCTGGTTCATTTATTTGTTTCTTGTCCATTTGCTTGTGAATTATAGCAAAAGTGGGGCTACTATGGTTGTTGGAAGATTTAACATTCCAAGCTCTTGAGAGGAATGTCTGTCCATGTCTCATGTACATGGGATATTGCCAATTGTGCAACTTTATGGACATTCTAGCCGATTTAGCGTAACGGGAGAATTTTTGAAGGGAATAAAAGGATTGGAATAGTCTATGGGATGAAGCAGCAATTTGGTTAGCAAGCTTTATAGAAAATGTGAGATATTAGTACTGTTGTCTGGATGGTAGCAAGCTTTATAGAAAATAGCTTTCAAAATAATCAACAAGACTAGTCTCTTAGTTGAGTGGTAGAGTTATAATGGTCATACTTGAATACCACTTTTTTAAAGCAGTAAGCTGCCTCCCCGTTCACTATTCAATGGTACTAAGAACAAGACTTTGTCTAGCAAAATTAATTCAATCACTATTTCAGCAGAGTAATGGTGTAACAGTAATAAATCGAGTCTAGAATTTAACTTTATGTCCTTAAGACAATTTTGTCCCGCAATGATGCTCAAGGTGTATGATAATTGTCTTCCAAGATACAACGATCTCCTTCTTATAATAGCAGCACTTCAAGTCACAAGAATAATCGAACCAATAAAGGTTGTAATCTTTCACAAAAACAATGCTAAAATAGAGAAGAAAGAAAGAGGAGAAAATACTAAAAAATCAAATATTTTGGAATGAATTTTCAGAGTTCTGGAGGGCCCTATTTATAGGCATTTCGTGACTGTACATGGTGCATTTTTGTGCATCGTTGGATTGAGTCCGATCACATCTAGTCGCGATCTGACAGCGGTGATCGTCGCACCTGATCATACACCATCGGATTGTACTCGATCGGTGTAAGCGCAATCTAACGACTCCAATCGGCGCAACCGATCCCGCACTGCTGGATCACAGTCGATCCAAGTGGTCAACATCTGACGGTCCCGATCGACACATCCGATCCCGCATTGTTGGATCTTGCTTGAGCGATCCAACGACTCCCATCACTCGACTAGGTTCATCGAACCTAGACGCGCCAACCATTCAACGTATCTAGACACCTTCCACGGATTTGCCCGATCTGCCTCGATTTTCGAAAATGAAAAACTCCCTAGCTCCTCGCAACGATGAGCACGTGTGAAATGCAAAGTGTTGTGCGTCCAAGGCGCCCAATTGCAAAATAATTGTAAGTGCACAATACCGTAACAATTGAGAGTATCTTTTTCACAGAAATTTGTCACTAATTTCTAGTTAATTATTAAAATTATTTCAATCTAATCTTATCTAAATAAATATCAAAATTACTTATGAAACAAATCAAAAGATTTAAATTGCACTAAATAAATTTAAAATTCAATAAATCTAATATTTCAAAAGCTAGGTTTATAATTTTTCCTCACACTTCACCTGGATCTATTTTTTTTTTAATAAATTAATTAATTTGAATTGTTAACCAAGTGACCTAATTTATTTACAAGCCTCTTTCAATGGTCAAGTAAAAATATCTTGTCTAACTAAATCACTATATTTCTATGTGATTTAAATTAAACAAAATTCATTAAATTTTTACTTTTTTAATGGTTATACATGTCATGCAAGTATATTTCTATCTAGCATGAACTCATGGTTTCCATCTTTTTTTTATCATACATCACTTTAATCTAGTTCTAAATCTAAAATCTCTTTCCCAAGTTCGCCTAGATGTAAAAAATTAATCTAATTAATAGCTGGTTAATTAGAAGCAAAAAACAAAAATTAAAGTGAACAACTCAAAATTAACTAATAAACATCTAAAATTAAAATAATAAATCTAAGGTTACATGTGAGTTTCAATTGTAAACCTAGAAAGTTATCTAGCCCATAACTATGAATAAAAACTCAAAATCCATAGGATCAAACATCATAGAAAAGAAAGAAACTCAAATACACAGAGAAAAAATAATAAGAAAAAGATCTAGAATGAATCCACTAAATTCTTTAATCGGCTTCTTCGCGGCTCTTCAACATGTTTTTCTTCTCTTTTTGCACCTTCTTTGCTTCTTATTTCAATGGATCTCTCCTTTCTAAATTTCTATATGTTCTATTTATATTAATGAAGGTGAAACAAAGAGATTTTATAAAAAAAAAGCACAAAGTCCTAATTAGACTCGAACTCTCGACACAGTGTGTCACTTCCATTTTGGGTGCCCCGACGCTCATTTGCTGCTTTTGTTTTTTTCTTCATTCTTCACTCGACGCCCCCACCTACATTTTGGGCACCCCGACTTCCACGTACTGGAAATCATCACCTTGTTTTTCTTCTTCCCGAAACCCCGGCCTCCATTCTCCAAGCCTCGGCCTCCACACACTGGTTTTCACCACCACTTCTAAACTTGATTTCACTTGTAACCTTGCTTGTTAACTTACAAAATAAAGCTAATAATGAGTAAATAAACCATGAAATTGTCCTAATACACACAATTAACACTAATAACCTTACGAAATAACTAGTTAGAAAACAACTTATCACGCCCTAAGTCGCCCAATCGCCCTAGCATGAGGGCAGTGTTGGCATCACCCCTAAGCCTTTATTTTGTGTGTGTGGTTAGCTCAAATTCAAGTGAAGAGTTCTAGTTACACTTTATAAGTAAACACAGTTTCTAACTTTCTCATGTGGGACTAAACTTTGTTCACCACTTTACACTTATCAAGTAGGCTGCTTTAGACTCAATTTCTCGTTCATATGAAAATGGATATAGCTAAATTATTATATATTCATAATCTCCACATATTAGAGATTAATATTTAACTTGGTCCCACCTAAAATCATGTTTGATAACCATTTTTTCAACAATTTCCCACATGAATGGAAATTGAACTAATTGCAATTTTCTATCATCCCCTACATACATGGACTTTTTATTCATTTTTTAAAATTTAATTTAGACACTTGAGAGAGTACTGGTGGAATAAGCTGCATCAGGATATGTAGCTTGTGGCTTTGAACCTTTCTTAGTGAAATACTATCGAATTTACTAGCTAATTAGTGAACACGATGTCTTGAATTGTTCAGCCGTTTATGCAAACCAAGACAATAGAGTACACACAACTCAATTTTGAACAATATTGATTCTCACAGTTGTGTTCATTTTGGCCCTGAACAACTCTTGGATTCATGAGTGCTTTAAGAGAATTCAAGCCTTAAAATCTTCATAGAATTGGCCCAGTTTACACTCACAGAGGTGATTTCCTATTAAGAGTATCATGTTGTACCCCACATGATTGCAATGTCATAGGCATCATTAAAAGCAATGTTTATCCTTACTCATTTTTGCAGGCAATACTATTATATCATAGGAATGGGTAGGAATGTTGGTTTCCTTAGTATTACACCCAATTTCATAATTTCTTTGTCCCTTTTGAACCTAGTTCTTGGGATCTCCAGTCATCTAGGTTGGGTTTTCACTATGATTTTTTTTTTTTTGGTAATAGACATTAATCTCATTCCCTTCGATAAACAATTTACTTGATCTCTAAGCAAACCTTTAGTTAGTGGATTCTCAAGGTTGTCATTTGATTTGATATAATCTATGAAGATACTCCATTTTTATTTATTTACTTATTTTTTGAGAGGAAACAAGCAATTACAAACCCGCCCACCCGGGGGTATCCCATCCCTTGGGAACAAACTAATCCCTCACCAACAACGTACACCACACCCAAGCGACCCCAACCTCAAACACCTCCTGAGCGCGTTTGACAATCTGTCCGCACGGCGTAATGAAGCTTCTCGGCGCTAGCCTTTCCCATCGTGATGATGAATTACGGTAGGAATGCACCTTTGAGCAGCAAAGACTCGAACCCACGACCGCTACTATGCTGAAGTGTGGAGCGACCACCTGCGCAACACGTTGTTAGCGAAATACTTCATTTTCAAGTAACTGTTTAATGATATTGTGTCTTTGACGTATATATCTTGACTTACCATTATACATCTTATTCTATGCTCTAGCTATAGCAGACATACTATCACAATGAATGCATATTGCAAAGACAAGTTTTAACCAACATGGAACATCTTCTAAAAAGTTACGAAGTCATTCTGCTTCTTCACCAACTTTATTTAAAGCTATAAACTCAGATTCCATGGTGGATCTGGCTATACATGTTTGTTTTTTGGATTTTCAAGATATTGCTCCTCCTCCAATTATGAACACATATCCACTTGTGGATTTATTGTCCTTAGAGTCAGATATTCAGTTTGCTTCACTATATCCTTCTAGGACAGCTGAATATCTTGTATAATGTAATTCATAATTCTGTGTGTACCTTAGATATCTAAGTACCCTAATCAAAGCTTTCCAATGAGCCTTGCTTGGATTGCTTGTAAACCGACTCAACTTATTAATTGTACATGCTATGTTAGGACGTGTACATATTATAACATACATTAGGCTACCAAGCATACATGAATACTCTAACTGATTTATGAGTTGCCTTGTATTCTTTGTAAGATGTAAATTCACATTTATAGGTGTTTTTATAGGACTGGTATCATATTTATTCAACTTATTCAATATTTGCTCAATATAATGAGATTGAGACAAGACTAACCCAACAAATATTTTAGAGATTTTAATACCTAAAATAACATTAACAATGCCCATATCTTTCATATAAAAATGTTTTGTCAACATTTTCTTTATAGACTTGATTATAGTTTTATTATTACCTATAATCAACATATCATTCATGTAAAAGCAAACTATGATATAGCCTTTTGGTGTGTCTTTGGTATATACACATTTGTCACATTCATTGATTTTAAAACCATTGAACATCATGACATTGTCAAATTTAATATGTCAGTGTTTTGGTGTTTGTTTTAATCCATATAATGATTTAACAAGTCTACACGCCTTATGTTCTTGTCCGGATGCAACAACCTGAATTTGTTGCATATATATATTTTCTTCTAATTCACCATTTAAGAATATTGTCTTAACATCCATTTGATGAATTTCAAGATTGTTTATTGCAGCAATAGCAATTAACATTCTTATGGATGTTATTCTAGTTACTGGTGAATATGTATCGAAGAAATCAAGGCTCTCTTTTTGTTTAAAGCCCGTGACTACCAATCTAGCCTTATATTTATCAATTGATCCATCAGCCTATAATTTCCTTTTAAAATTTCATTTACACCCCAAAAGCTTCATACCTAATGGTAAATCTATCAATTCCCTGGTATAATTATGCACGATTGATTCAATTTCACTATTTTTTGCTTCTTTCCAAAAATGAGCTTCGGGTGTTGACATTGCCTCTTTTAAGGTTTGAGGCTTACTTTCTAACATGTATGTTAGAAAATCCAGACCAAAAGACTTTGCTACTTTAGTCCTTTTATTACGTCTAGGTTCACCCTCTTTTTAGTTAGAGGACTACTACTTGCATTGTCATAAGTTCTTTTCTTTGAACTTAGCTCTTACATATTTTTATTGAGAAAAATATGCTCAAAAAATGATGCATTTCTAGATTTCATAATTGTATTATCATGTATATCAGGAATATCTGAATTATATACAATGAACCTATATGCACTACTATTATGAGCATAACTAATTAATGCACAATCAACGATTTTTGGCTCTATCTTAACCTTTTGAATTTTTGGCATTATTAGGCGTGATTATTTTTTAATATCCATAAATAGGCAAGAAAAAATATTATATCCCAAATTATGCAAGTTTTGAACACCTTAGCGCCACCTAGGCTCCAAGTTGGCGATTTTTATAAAATAAATAAATAAAGTGGATGGCGCCTCTTGAACCACCCACTTTAACAAAAAAAAGAAAATCTGGAGAAAAAAAAAATTCTGGAAAAAGTAAAAAAAAAATAGAATAAAGTAAAAAAAAGTGAATAGCTATTAAAAAACATTTTGGAACAAAGTCGATGACGTTTCTTGAAGTGGTGCCATCCACTGTAAGAAAATAAATAAATAAACCAACAAAATTGCACAAATATTTAAAAGTGTGGGAGTGTTTAGCTAAGGTAGCAATAACTGAACCTAAAAAGGTTAGGATTTTTGACATTATTAGGCGTGATTATTTTTTGATATCCATAAATAGGCAAGAAAAAATATTATATCCAAAATTAGGCAAGTTTTGGACACCTTAGCGCCACCTAGGTGCCAAGTTGGCAATTTTTATAAATAAATAAATAAAGTGGATGGAGAGGCGCCGCCCACTTTAACCAAAAAAAATATGAAAAAAAAAGTGTAAACAAAAATATGGAAAAAAATACAAAAAACAGAAAATCTGGAAAAAGTAAAAAAAAGGAAAGGAAGTGAATAGCTATTAAAAAAATTTTGGAACAAAGTGAACGACGCTTCTTGAAGTAGCGCCATCCACTGTAAAAAAAATAAATAAATAAACCAATGAAATCGCACCAAAAGAAAATTAACCTTGTGCGATTTCGTCAAAACGTAAAAAATTTACAGTGCTAGTAAAAAAAAGAAAAAAACCACCTGTCTCTTTAGCGTCCTCTCTTTTCGGCGTCCCATTCAATTTTTTTTTAAAACTTTCCAGATTTTGTGTTTTTATTTATTTATTTATTTAACAGAGAGTGCAATCCACTCTTAAATTAAAAAAACAAAAAAAAAACAAAATCTGCAACAAACTTTGTAAAATAAAATTAAAAAAATTATTTACCCATTGTACGATTTCTAAAATAAAGTGAAAGCGACGTCAGATAGAGAAGCCGCCACGTGATAAAGGGTTTCTTTTTTTTTTTTACTGGCACTGTAAATTTTTTACACTTTGACGAAATCTCACAAGGTTAATTTTCTTTTAGTGCAATTTCATTGGTTTATTTATTTATTTTTTTACAGTGATGGCACCACTTCAAGAAGCGTCATTTACTTTGTTCTAAATTTTTTTTAATAACTATTCACTTTCTTTTTTTCTTTTTTACTTTTTCCAGATTTTTTGTTTTTGTATTTTTTTCCATATTTTTGTTTACACTTTGTTTTTGTTTTTTTCAGATCTTTTTTTTTGTTAAAGTGGGCGCCTCTCCATCCACTTTATTTATTTATTTATAAAAATTGTCAACTTGGCACCTAGGTGGCGCTAAGGTATCCAAAACTTGCATAGTTTTGGATATAATATTTTTTCTTGCCTATTTATGGATATTAAAAAATAATCACGCCTAATAATGTCAAAAATCCTAACTTTTTTAGGTCCAGTTATTGCTACCTTAGCTAAACACCCCCACACTTTTAAATATTTATACGAAGGTTTTTTACCTTTCCACAACTCATAAGGAGTAACATCCTTTTTCTCATGGGGTATTTTGTTAAGAATGTGGTTAGCAAAAATAATTTTTTCCCCCCCACATATTATGAGGTAACCTAGAACTTATCAACATGACATTCATCATTTTTTTTCAATGTTCGGTTCTTGCGTTCAGCGACCATTTGATTGAGGTGAATAAGGAATGATTGTTTGATGAATAATACCATGTTCTTGACAGAACGCACCAAAACGTGCGTCATATTCACCACTTCTGTCGCTTCTTATTACTTTTATCTTTTTACCGAATTGATTTTCAACCTCATTCTTATAGTGTTTAAATATTTCCAAGGCCTCCTATTTGCTTTTAAGCAAATAAACATAACAATATCTTGTATAGTCATCAATAAAAATAATCAAATACTTTTTTCCACCTCTAATTTGTATAAATTTCAAGTCACATATATCACTGTGAATTAATTCTAGAGGTTCAGTGTTTCTTTCAACTGAATGAAACGATGTTTTAGCTGACTTTGCCTCAACACATATTTCACACTTATAATTTGGATCAATTTGATAGTTAGGTAATAATTTTAAATTCATTAATTTTCGTAATGAAATAAAATTAACATATCCTAATCTATCATGCCATAAACACGAAGACTCTAACAAGTAAACAGAAGATGAATTTTTACTATCTTCGAAAGTGTGAATTAAAGTTATTACATTCATTTTGAATAACCCCCTTTCCAAGTACCCCTTCCCCACAAATATACTATTGTTAGAGAATACAAATTTGTTAGAGTGTAAGACCTTCCAAAAGCCACTTTTGCTCAATAATGAGCTAGAAACAAGATTTTTGCGGATGTCAGGTACATGCAACATGTCGTCCTTTCCCGAGGTCATCTTGAGAACTACTTTTCCAAGGTCTGTAATTGTTGAAATTGTCAAATTCCCCATGATCAAATTACGTCCTCTTATTGGTGTATAAGAGGAAGACATACTCTTATCAGCACAGACATGTCAAGTGGCTCCAATATCAATTCACTACTCTTTGAGATCATTCCCCATGTTTGTCTGCACTTCTTGTTGTTCTTGTATGGTTTTTCCTCCACACTTGTGCTTGCAGACCCATCTTCTTACGCTTGTGCTTGAAATAGTTCTTGAAATCTTTCCAAGAAGGTGACAACTTCTAAATAATTGCAGCCACTTGAAAAGATTCACTCAAAAACATTTTCTCTGCATGAATTTTATGGAGAATGATTTGCAGCTCTTGAACTTGATCCAACACGGTCTTTGAGTCCACCATCTTATAATCAAGGAACCTACTGACCACAAATTTTTTATGGCCAACATCTTCAGTCGTGTACTTCTTGTCCAAGGAATTCCATAGCTCCTTAGCAGTACGGACTGTAGTATAAACATTATATAGTATATTATCAAGTCCATTCAAAATGTAATCCTTGCATACGAAATTTGAATGTCTTCATGCTTGAATTACAACAATCACATGCTTATCAATCTCATCATCTTTGAGTTCAGGTTCTTCTTCATTAAGTACCTTGACCAGGTTGAGGGTGGTCAGGTAAAACAATATCTTCTATTTCCACCTTTTCAAGTCAATGTCAGCGAACTTCTTTGGCTTCACAGGTTCCATAGAAGTAGTTGTTGAAGTAGGTGTAGGATCTATCTCCTTTGAAAATTTGTCTTAAGATTTTTGGATGGTAGCAGGCTTCACAAAAAATAGCTTTCGAAATAATCAACCAGACTAATCCCCAGGCCGAGTAGTAGAGTCACAATAGTATCGCTTAAAAACCACTCTTCTAGAGCAATAGGCTACTTCTCGTTTACTATTCAAAGGTACTAGTGACAAGACTTTGTCTAGCTAAATTAGATCAATCACTATTTTAGCAGAGTAACGGTGTAACAACAGTAGATCGAATCTAGAGTTTAACTCTACGTCCTTAAGATAATTTTGTCTCGCACTGGTGCTTACGGTGCATGACAATTGTTTTCTAATATACAACGATCTCCTTCTTATGATAGCAATACTTCAAATCACAAGAATAATCAAACCAATAAAGGTTGTAATCTTTCACAAAAACAACGCTAAAATAAAGAAGAAAGAAAGGCTTATCTATAGGCATTTCATGGTTGTACATGGTGCCTTTTCGTGCACCGTCGGATAGAGTCCAATCGCATCTAGTCGTGATTTGACAATCGTGATCGTCGCACCTAATCGTACACCATCGGATCGCACTCAATTAGTGTAGGTGCAATCTAACAGCTCTGATCCCGCACCGTTGGATCACAGTCAATCCAAGTGGTCGCTATCTGACGGTCCCAATCGGCGCATTCAATCCCGTATTGTCGGATCATGCTTGCACGATTTAGCAGCTCCCATCGCTCGACTAGGTTCATCGAACCTGAACGCATCAACTGCTCAACGTATCTGGACGCCTTCCACAAATACGCTCAATCTGCCTACATTTTAAAAAATGAAAAATGAAAAGCTCCCCAGCTCCTTTGACGATGCGCACCTGCAAAGTGCAAAGTGTTGTGCGCCCTAAGTCGCCTTCGCACGCATGTCGAGTGCACGAGGTGATGCTAAGCCTTTCTTTTGTGTGTGTGGTGAGCTCAAATTCAAGTGAAGAGTTCTAACTACACTTGTCACACCCTGGGTTGCACAGCGTGCCCCCTACCCAGGTGTGGGCGCACCCCCTCGGGGCGAACGCCTAGCCATAGTACCACATAATATTGTCACATCTAGCCAAATTCGCGATACCCAACAGGGCCCTAGTAACGGACTAGATCATTTACCCCCACTATTCATGAATAGTGAAGGGTCTCCCCCGGAATCGAACTCGAGACCTCCCCTTTAAGAGGTTAGATTCAAATAGGTTACTTTAGACTCAATTTCTCATTTATGTAAAAATGAGTATAGCTAAATAATTACATATTCGTAATTTACATATATTATAGATTAATATTCAACTTAGTCTCACCCAAAATTATATATAAGTTCTACTTAAATGTTTAGCTTAAAATGATGAAAAATATGTTGGATATCTATTTTTCCAACAAGTACTTGTTATAAAAAGAAGTAATTTTGTATGTTGGAAAGTTTGAGCCAGGGAGGATCTTATTTTTTATCACTTCTGAGATGGAGTTGGGTGTGACGTGTGCCAGTATTTAGTAAAAGAATTTGCATTAAATCACAAATGGTAGAGCTAACGATAAGTAGCATAGTACAGTAACGCTTATTTTATAAGGCCAGTACCAAAAATTTGGTATAGACTAGTGGTGGTGGGGTTACTTGTCACTGAACCTCAAAGAAACTTCACGAGACCGCTGCAAGGAAGTCAACAATTATGGGAAGGAGAACAAAGTTGTACCTTCGTCACCTTGGAATCAGAATGAGCATTGATAGCTCTCACTTAATGTAATAGAGAACACCTTAATTATGTTATACATATCCAAAAATGTATATAGTGCACATCAAAGCAGTTGAAGGTAGGTGGCAGGCCATATAGGTGGGGTGGGCCAAGGGGAAGGTATTAGGAGCCTCTCCCAATTAAACTCTTGCATTTACTCCTGTTTGTTATTTCATTCAATTCAAGGATAAGAGGAGCTTTGGCTTCTGCCATCAAATTATATATATAATAAAAATAAAACAAAAATACCGTCCTAAAGTATACTTAAAACTATGAAATACAAAAAACTAAACATTTCAGAACAATTATTATGTTAGCTAGCTTTAATAGTGTGCATTCGAATCTTTTCATTCACTCTCTTTACAAATAAGTGAGAATTTTTTCTTCTCTAATAAAAATAAAAGCAAGATCATAATAGTTGATTCATATGATCTAGTTCCTATTTGGGTCACCTTCTTAGTCCTATAAAAAGATTCTGGTTTTTTTTTGTTTTAGTGTCAACATACTTTACCATTGTATCGGCACTATAAAAGAACGTACAAGTATTACAAACTATAAAAGTCTCATGCTTTTTAAAGTCATTAGTTTATAAATAAATATTTTAGTAATGAAACAAACAATATATATTCTATGGGTAGTGGTACAAGGACTCCAACTTAAACTCATACGGCCGGTGTACTCTTGCATTTAAGTCTTTAGGACCGGTCTACAGACAACTCTATGATGTCTCAAATAGTCAAATGCAGCGGTACACTGCAGTTTTTCATATTTTAATTAATGCGTACCCACAAAAATAGGTGATTTGCCACTTTTAATTAAAGAGGTTTTTTCATTGACTTTTTCAACTGTAACTGATGCGAGTGGACCATGTTGTAGCATTTTTTTTTTTTTTTAATTTAGGTATCCGGCCAGCTTATTGCACACCTAATTAATTTTGAAAGTGCAAGACCTTAGCCCACAAAAAGACACTCCCTGAAACCTCAATTTTTTTTTTTTTTTTTCTGTTTAGACTCATACTTTAGAAATGACATAAGTAGATCAAACTCGAGCTCGTAACCTCTCAATTATTTGTCTTTTTATCCAACTACTTAGCATTTATATGCGTTCTTATTGTTTTGATGAAAAAAAAAAAATCACCAATTTTAGTCCCAAAAGTAGGAGTGCCTTTGAGAATAATAGGGACAAGTTAAATTGCTAAATTATTTTATTATCTATTACTTTAGTAAAATTATATTTTAAAATTAAAATTTTAACAATGGCAAAAATAACTACATGAATTTTTCAACTTTTGGCATTATAACATGAGTAATGCTTGACTAACTTATATTTTAAATATATTTTATTGACATTGTTTCTAAGAGTTTTGTTCAATTTTTTAATAAGTTCGATTTGGATTAAATGTAAAAAAAGTATAACCCGACCATTTTGATTCAGGTTGTAGTTTAAGGCTCTAAAAATCGATCTAAATTAAATTGAATAATTTTAAAAACGAAAGTTTTAATAGTTATTTTTTTAATATCTAATATTCTTTTATATAGTAGATTATTCTAAAATCTATTAAATATGCATTAAAAAAATTTAAGATTACTTCGTATATACATGCGTTATTAATTATTTTAATTTATTAAATATATGTGTATTTTAAAATCTCAAACCAATCAACTTAAAATAAACTAAAACAAACCCAATTACATTTGATTTGAATTAGGTTTAAGCATCATACCAACTTAAACTAAACCGTCAACACCCCAATACTTCAAACAAAGACATGTTGCCTGAATATAAAATCAGTGCGAAACCAAAGGAGTAATGTGTATTAATATAAGATGTTGTCCGAAACTTTATTTTTTGTCACCCCCACGAGTTGCACATAATTTCCATCATCGGTTATAACAATAGTAAAACGTTGAACAACACAGTTACAACATTAAATGCTCCACGTCTCTTCAAGACATCTCTTCGTCTTCTCTCTTTTAATAAGACAAAATATTATATTTCAAAAAGATAAATTAGTAGGAGAAAGTTAGATTGTTAAATTATTGTACTACGTACCATCACTGAACCCTAAAATTATATTTGAGAAATTAAAAACTACTAACAATATTTTTAAGAATAATTTTGAAAAAATGTGATGAAAATATAATTGTAGTAAGGAAAATAAACGGGCATTGAAGTCGTTGTAGTACTGATGAGATCCGTCACTTGAAAAAAAAGAAAAAACAGGGAAAAGGTGTTATTAAACGGCAACAGGAAGGAAGGAAGGAAGGAAGGAAGGAGCCGTTTGGGGAAATAACATAAAAATAAAGCGTATCGGTGCATTGCGCTTCGACCACCTTCGACCTTCGACCTTCGACCTTCGTTCGTTCGTCCCTGCTTCACTCACTCACTGCTTCTTATTTTTAGTTTGTTGAGACAATAAGACACAATCACACAAATCACAAGAGAGAGAGAGAGAGAGAGAGAGAGAGAGAGAGCGATGACGAAATCAGGAGCAGAAAAGAAGAGAGTGCGGAGAGCAGCGAGCGTTCAAAATGGCAGCAAAGATCTCTACACCGACACTCCTCCTAGGGTTTGCTCTTCTTCTTCTCTTACGCTTCTTTTCTTCCCAGATCATCATCCTCCTCATCAAAAAATGCGATTTTTTTTTATCATTTTCATATAACATGATTTATGTCAGCATTAGGTTTGGAAATTCAATTGGCACGTATGATTTTTTCTTTCTTTTCTTTCTTTTTTTTTTTTTTTTTTGGGGGGGGGGGGGGGGGGAGATTTTAGGAGATGTAGATGTGAATGTGTTCTTTTCTTCCCCTTCCCGATGGATGAGACTGTTTTATTTATTTAGGATCTTAGATTCTCTCAATTGCATTTGCTCGTTAGAGTTCTCAAATCGTCTTCTTAGGTGCCAACAATTAGCGATTCAGGATTGGATATCTATCCGTCATGCCACTAGTACTCATCGGCTTGGATGGGTGATGTGTGGGAGATTGGGAAGGTTTGGTTGGTAGGACTTGGGAGCGAGCGTACATAATTAACACTTGGTTTAGCCCAATTGGGTACTGTAGTAGATATTGGTTGCTCTGGTTCGTTTTTAATAGCATTTTCCTGAGGAATTGGCAATCTTGAGGAGAAGTAATACTCAGCATTTTTTGTAAGAAGAATTAATTAGAGCTAAGAAATATTGGGGCTTATATGATTCTGAACTATAATTCAAAGTTATTAAAGGAATCAGTTTGATCAAATTTATATCTTTGTCACTTCTTCATGGAAGTAGAGATATGCATGGGTACTACTGGAACGGTTGTTGTCGTCTAATGAGTGTTTCTTTTAAGTAATGAAAACTTATCAAAATTTGGATAATATTTAGATTTATTTACACAGTGAATTGCATGTTAAAATAAAAAAGAAAATTAAAAAAAATTAAACTAAAATTTGAGATAAATCCTAGTTAATCCCTCATAAGTGTAGTCTGTCAAGGCTAGCTTAGGCTTGTGTGTCATGCACGCCTCATGTTACGCCTTAATACTTGATAGGTAGGGTGCACTGACTTAGGTGTATGCTTTAGTGAGCCTGAGTACGCCTCAGATGTGTGCCTCGGTGCACATCACTGTCCTATTCCCCATTTAAAAAAATAAGTACTATGTTATATACTATTTTTTTTTCTTTTTTCTTTGAATTAATATATAATATAGAATATGAAACATTAAAGGAAACTTGCAGTACACTTTCATAATTAGAAAAGGCATCATGGTTGCTATTTTTATGTTTCTTTGATTCAATTTTAAATATCAAAAGAAGTAAACATAATTTTAGTGCCAACTATGAAATAGAAGCATTGGTGCTATTAAGAACACTATGATGTATGATAAGAAAAACTTAACAAGTTTCGTTGATTCTTGTCTTTTTAATTTTTTTTTGCCAAAAATGTGGTTATATTTTCAATTGATGTATACTTAAGTTTTTTAAAGAATTTTGCATCTTACTTTACTCAAGCGCATGTGCATTAGGCGCTTGGGCTCCCCATCTCCTTAAGTGTGCGCCTTGCGCTGTTAAAACTTAAAAATAATGAGATTTAATTATGCTACTCACTGGTAATCATAATGTACTTTGAGTGGAATTTCATTTCTTTCTTGTATATGATCTTATTTGTTGTTTGCTTTTGGAAACAATTTCTCACGTTTTAGTACTTCACACATTTCACATTATGTGTCTTTTGAAGGGATATAGTTGGGAAACATTTAGATAACACCTTTAATGGCTTCCAAATGAGGAATTGTTAATCATTGAGGTATTCTTTGGAAAATGTAACGCATACAAACGGTTTTTGTGATGCATCATATCATACCAAACACTACTTTGTTGTGCAGAAGACCACAATTTGATGGCTTTTACTTGGGCTTTGTCATGATTGAGGCTCCTAGGGTTTAGGTGTAACTATAAGTCTGTAAAAATATTTTACATGGTATCTAATTAATAGAGCATCAAAAAAAAAAAAAAGATCCCTAAGCTTTATGAAAAGATGAGGGTGTATCATCTGTTACTTAGGACTTGGAGTGTCCTGAGATTTTCTGATAAATATAGAATTCCAAGTTAATATCAAAATCTTTTTATAGAAGTTATATATTTGTCCTTTCTACATAGAATTAAGAATGAACATGGATACCACCTGAAATATTACTATCTAAATAGGAACAAGGTTTAAAAAAGCGCGAGGCGTAGTTAAGGCGGTTTGCCTTTGTTGGGTGAGGCGTAAGTCTCAACGCGGTTTAGGCGTAAGCCTCAGTTTTTTTTATAAAAAAAAATTAAGAAAAATTCATAAAAAATCTAAAAAATTACTTGTAGTATTAATGGTAAATCAAGAAACATCTAAAATAAGTTGAAATATGAACTAGTTTTATATACGCGTGGAGAATTCGAGTGATTTCTCTAATATATTATTTGTTTTAATTGTCATTAGCATCATAAACAACTAATGGAGTACATATCATAAGTTAAGCTTTCCAAACTACAAGTTTAAACTATTAAAAGCATCAACAATAGAATATTGGTAAATGCATTGTAAAATTATTAGGTCTTAACCACTTCTTATCGTTTTTGGTTAATACAAGTTCACTTAGTATAGTTTTAAAAAAAGCACTTACATTGATCTGTTAATACTTATATTATTGTTAGTAATGTCAAAATATATTGCTAGTAGGAGGGCTTTTTGAAGACCACATTGGCCTATTTAAGAGTAAAGCTTCAACCTATCTCAAATGAAATAAAGTTAATTATTAAAAACTAAAATATTTGCTATAATAATCCAAAAACCATAATCATAAATTTATTTTAAGAAAAAAAATTAAATTGAATATGCAAAAACTGAGGCTTAAGCCTCATTGTGCCTCGAGGCATAGGCTTCAAGGCATTCACCTCAAAAACCATGAGGCGTAAGCCTCATAGTTTGACCCTGAGACTTAAGCCTCAAGGCGTTTTTTGAGCACCTCGCCTTGTGGCGCACCTCGAGGCGTACGCCTTGTACGATTTTTTAAAACAATGAATAGGAATTTCCTTATCGTAAATTCTTTGTATTAAGGAGAGATTAGCTAAACCACCTGAAATGTGAATTTGAATAATTGTGATAGTACTCTCCTGTCAAGTTTCTACGAACTATTGAATCCCTTAAGGCATTGTGATTGTAGTCTTGGATTGCTTCGTACTAGTTGAGGGCGTAAAATTGAGTGATCAATTTGATAATATCATGAAATTTAGACCCACCTCTCATATCCTAAGGTTCTTCACCATATATAATGGGTTTTGATTGGACTAAATTCAAAAAGTTAATTTTTTTTGGTTTCATTCAACAATAAGAAAGTTTAAGTAGAAGAAAATAGAGTTGTCAAGACACTACATAATTGTTTTAGTCCTTTTGTTTGAGAAGGAAAACATTGATTATGGATTTTTTTTTTCCCTTATTTGACATGAAGAAAACTAAGAAGAAAAGTAATTTGTCAAGGTTACGAAGTAAAATAATCCTTGTAGTCCTTTTGTTTAAAAAGAAAAAACATAGATTTGTCCACTAATATGAATGAATTGAGGTACCACAAATTTTCTAATGATATTGAGCTGAGGATCAAGATTAATAGGTTTTGAGATATCCTTTTCGTGAGCTTTCTTAATAATTAAAATCCTGTTATCGATTTTTCATATAACTATTGTGTACATTTATGTATGTTGCATGTGACTTTTATTATTTATTGATAGAAGAAATAAAATATTAGTGAATATTGTATTGCAATTGTGGGGTAAATATAAATGTTTTTGTATAAGAGTGAAAGGGTAAAGGATCTAAAAATGTCTTTTCTAGTTAGAAGGCCATTAGAATCGAATTCTTGAACCAATATACCTGTAAATTGTAAGTGAATTAGTTTGAATCATTGAATCGGACTGAATTGCTAGTTAAATCGTTGTGAATTGGTCCAAATCGTTAATTAGTTAAAAACACTAATGTCTTTATAACTCTATGAGTATAGAGTATCTATACAAACATACAATTCATATTTGTATTGTGAGTCTTATGAGTCATCAATCGAAATATTGATTCAATTCATCAAGTCTGGAAATAATTCGATTTTGATTCACGATTCAAATAACAATGTGCATGGTATGATATGACTACAATGAAGCCTTACCCAACTACTTGGGTAATTTACACAATCATGTTCCACAATGTCGCTCAATTTCAACAGTTCTTCAAGATCATGCTTGGAGTGGGTTTTATGCCAAGCTTGCTACATCACGAAACACTTGTTTATATTGAAGTATAAAATGTCTAAAGCATTCATATTTTGTCACAAATAGAGTTGTGTACATTTACTATGCTTTTACAAGTTGTCCTTAACAAATTGGAAATGATCCTTATCTTTGGGCCTAATCTCCTTCCTCCCCATATTGGAAATCCTCTGCCTCTATGAGGCTAGTGCAGTACATAGATAAAAGGATTGTGGCCCACTCTTTCGACACCATGGAGGAAAGGGGATGGAAGATACTTAATTTTTTTTGTATTTGACTAAGAACTTAAATCTAAGTTTCTATTGAACTTGAGAAACATGCCTAGGAAGTCAAAATGCAAATACCCTCCCAACTATCTGGTGCCTCACAATGGTCAGTGCATTTATGCTCGTCATATCACTGTTTGCAAGTTTCTTTCGCAAGTTTGCTAATCTTTTATTTTTTGTTTAAATTTGAATCTGTTCATTTGGTGAAGTTTGAATCTTACATCTTGTTGGAGAACTCAGGAAGATGTGCTATAACATTTTTGTTGCAGAAACAAGCTGCAGGGAGGGATGTATTTCAGCTTTTTGCCGAAAAGGTTAGAGACCATAAAGATTTAGAATCTAGATGGGCAGTTTTACAGGAAACACGAGTGGAATATTTTAGAGGAAAAGATTTCGTTAGCTTTCTGAGAAAGCATTCAGAGCTTATGGAAATATTGGAGTCAGAAAAAAGTTTAGGAGCTGAAGATATTGCAAATGCTCTACTGAGGAAAAATCTTCTAGTGAGATGTGATCGTGTGGTGAAAACTGTTCGTCCTGGGAAGAAGAAGTTATCAACTTGGCCAGCTCATCTGGAGATCTTTCAAGTAAGTTTCTTTTTTACATCAAAATTTGGATTCCTTTAAAATTATTTTGGTGATTCTGTTTGTTGTCTTTCCTTGAACCAATCACTGTGCAAATTTTGAATGGCTAGTCCTATGAATGGTTTACCCTTTTTGTTGCTGTTCTTTTTTCACCTTTTTATTTTCACTTTATTTAACTTTTGGGTGGGGAAGGTTGCCGGGGGGGGGGGGGGATGGGTAGTTTTGGTTTGTCTCCGAACCAAATTTATAAGCTGCATGATTCTTCGTCCCCATGTACCTAAAAAGGCTTTGTTGAGTGTAATTAAGTTTAGTTGGTTCTTTTTTTCCTTTGACACCTTAATCCAGTGTTGGATAAATGGGCTTCCATACTTCTGTGTTTTGCAGGATCAAGTGTTTTCAGACAATGATGCTTTTTTTGCTTGGACGTTTGTGAAGCGCCGGCCACTATGGCAGACGATTCTCTCATTCGTTTGGCCTGTGGTAACACTAGCAATTTGCTTGTTTCCTGTATTTCCGCATCAGTGCAAACTGATAGTGCTCTACTCCTGTGCTGGGGTTCTACTACTTATTTTCAGCCTGCTTTTGAGTAAGTTTCTGGTACATTATCTTTTCAGTTTTATCTTTAGACCTTAGTTTTAAAATCTTAAGAGTTACAATTGATATTTAAAATAAGCCAATATCTCTCCATCCTCCTAATTTAAGAAACAATTACCGACCTTTTGAACTCTGATTGCAATTTTTCTATTTAATCTATAAGATAAGAATAAGAACAATTACATATATGACTCTGACAAGCAACAATAAAATTAGTGAAATACACGACCAAAACATTGCCAACCTCCTAGAGCCACATGACTGATCCACTATGAAGACACTCTATGCACGCATCTTTCCCAACCCAACACCCAGTCAGATAAAGATAAACCTGAGTTCCATTCTGAAATAAATACCCAAGAACTAGCCATCAATTTAATTGGTTCCCACAATTGCTCCACACTCCTATTTTTATTATTAAAGACCCTGTTGTTCCTTTCTAACCACAAAGACCAAAGGGTCGCATATGACGCAATAAGGCCCACACCTTTCGCTTGGTTGGAGGCATTCATCATGTGAGACATGGAGAGACCTTCGCTAATATTTTGGGGAGGGCCTACACATCCCCCCGAGAAGACCTGCCACAAAATCCATATCCTCCTAGCTACGGCATAGGAGAAAAATAAATGATCTATAGTTTCTTCATCCTGTTCGCATAAAGAACACCAGTTAGGTGAAATATATAAGTTGGGTAATCCCCTTTGAAGTATATCAAATGTGTTGATCTTCCTATGTGCCAAAAACCTTAACTTTAGATGGAGCCTTTACCTTCCATATATATGTGGCTAAAGGGAATGATGGCAAGATGGGGGACTCTGTTAAAATGTAGAGTAGGGATTTACAAGAGAATTGTCCAGATGTATCGATGACCCAATCTATGTTGTCTGGATTATTGGATATGGCACAAGTGCCCTTATTATTGTTTTCTTTTTCGCAACTTAACCCCATTCTTGTTCAATAACTAATCATATTAGTCAGATTAAGAAATGGTACTATATTCTCATTCATCTTCAAGAACTGGAAAATTATACATGTATGTATGTATGGCTGTATGTCCTGTTAAAGTTATGTATGTCCCGTAAAAGTTATAGAAGTTCTGTTACTCCTGTACAAGTTATAGAAGTTTATAGATAAAATGAAATCCACATATCTTGGCACTAAATAAAATGTTGAAATGTTGCACATATTTGGTAGTTGATGTGTTGGTGTGAAACAGCACATGTTGATGGAAGCTTGTAATCATGCTACTAGTATCCACTTTTATCTGGTTCTGTAGTGAAATTTTGTTGTTTACATAGGAACAATTTAACAAAAAGTTTGGCAAATGAGGACTGTCTTAGGGGCTACCGCTGGATGGAGATATGACTGAAATTGTAGTAAAATTGTTAATAGGTCCTCATTGTTTTTTATTTATGTTATGACTTTTAGGATTGCTACCATGTAATCCTCTACAAGGAGCTAAATGATTTAATACAGTGTGCTTCAATTGATCAGTTTCTTAATATATCCTGATTTTATTTTTTTACTTTGCAGTAAGATTTTTAATCTTTGGATCTTTATGGATCATTCTCGGAAAGCGTGTTTGGTTTTTTCCCAATATTCTTGCTGAGGAGGCAACATTATCTGAGTTGTTCCGGTTTTGGCCCAAGAAAGATGAAGAAGAGCGGCCTAAGTGGACAGCAAGGCTTTTCTATGCAATTGTGGCTGTGGTGTTCATATTGGTGCTTCGTCATCATGCACCTGACGAGGCTGCTAGAGCTAGGTTAGTTGCAAATCTACTATTCCTTGTTAAATCTAGATATAAAGTAAATTTCTTTAATGGTGGTGTCTAGCAGAAGATGGACTAACTGTGTGACTCTACATATGTATTACTTCTCCAACTTCATTATTTCCTTTCAAAAGGGATGGCTGAAAAAATTCCCCATCTTACCATAAACTCCTGGGGGGTGTAATAGACGAGTACTAGATCTTCAATTGAATTCTTAGTCTTCAGTGGTGAATCACAACAAGAAAGATCACAATTACTGAGGATTCCTGTTTAGTTTGGTTAATTCTGGTCAAGCATACCCAATACATGGTTTTGAAATAGCCTGGAATTCCTGTCAAGCCAAATTTGTCATGCATCTGTTCAGGCCAAAACATCATATGGTTATTAAGTTTACATTTCATTCCTACTATTTCCATTCCTTGGTACGAGCCATTTTGCTCAATACAAGTCATCATGTTTCTATAAACACCAGACCAAGTTGTTCGACACCTAATGAGTACAAGATCTCTATTTAAAAAAAAAAAGAGTAAAAGGTCATTTTTGCCCAGAAGGTCAACTAAGGGTAATTCCAGGTTAATGGGAATATGCATGTAATCAAGATCTTTTGCAACTGGTTTTGTTGTCAGTATGTACAACCTCAGCAAATTGTGGTAGCAAATGACAATTTTTTCCCCTTTTTTGGCAGGTACCAGAAGCGGGTTTCTAACATCATTGATGATGTGCTTGAGTGGTCACCAAGATTGGCTTTGTCAGGAATGATGGAGAAGCAGCAGCCTGTAGCCAATGCAACAGAAAACCCTTCCATGGAAGCCACTAATGCAACTTCAGAGAAAGAACCAATGGATCAGTCTGAAGGCATGTTTAGAGAGCCAATCCCAGACCAACACCATCAAGGAGATGAAGCTGCTGGTAATGCAGATGAGAATTCCTGATCATCATTTATGAGAAACAATTGGTACAACACTAAATTAGAAAGACAATGTTTTTACAGTGTTCCCCCCCCCCCTCCCTCCTATTTAAAGTGTAGAATTGTGCATTAGAGCTTATGAGCACTTGGCTTTTTTGAGCTCTGAGATTATATGCTTATTATCAATAAATTACTTGCTTTCAATCTGTCAGATTCTTTACCAGTTTAGCTGTTGCAATCACCAATACCCGAGATTGCATTTTTAATTTCAGACACTCAGGCTGCATGAATAAACCTCTCTTGCATGCTTCCAGCCTTAGATCTCACATCTTAAGCCAGATTTTAGGTTCAACTTCTGCATTCATTCCCTCTCTTGTTTGAGCTGTTAGAACATCCAAGTTCATATATATCTCCCTGCTTGCTGGATGATCTCTCCCACTTGCAACAAATCTATGAACTTTGTTCTCAATCTCAATCCAGCTACAACCTGCTTCTTTGATCAGCTTCTGATCATTTGCCATTCTTCTTACTTCTGCTGCTTCATTTAACTGACCATTTGCAGCATACATGTTTGAAACAAGAATGTGTGAAGCTGCATCTTCTGAAACCATTTCAAGCAAACGCTTCGAAGCCATACGCCCAAAATTCAAATCCCCATTCAGCCTGCATGCATTAACCAAACTTCTCCAAAGCAGAGTTGATTCTGCAAATGGGCTACTAAGGATAAAATCCATAGCTTTTGATAAATGCCCTGCTCTACCCAAAAGATCAACCATGCAAGCATAGTGCTCCAATACTGGTTTAATTCCATATTTTGATTCTATTTCTTCAAATAAGCGGAACCCTTCTTCAAATAAGCCTGAATGGCTGCAAGCTTGGAGAACAGCCACCATTGTCATTTTATCTGGTTCAACTTCTCTCCTCATTTCTTCAAAGAGACATAAGGCTCTCTTTCCTTGCCCATGAAGGGCATATGCAGAGATCGTAGCGTTCCAAGTGACTAAATCATGGGTAATCATACCGTCAAACATATCACAAGCATCTCCGATGCTCCCACATTTGGCATACATAGTTATCACAGCATTGGACACAATCAACTCTACTTCAAGCCCTAATTTGATAGCATAAGCATGTAAACTTCTTCCCTTAGCCATACAAGCTCGATTTGCTGATAAACTGATAAGCCTCGAGAAAGTAATCGCATCTGGCTGTTGGCCACATGATCTTAGTTTCATTAGCAAATTCATGGAATCTTCTTCCTCATTAAGCAGTATTGCATTTAGAGAAACTATATTTTGGCATGGAGAGCTGTTGAAAAGAAGTCTTGCAGACCTAAGATCACCATATTTCGCATGCATATCAATTAAAGCAGTTAACACACAAATATCTGAAATATAACCAAGTTTTATCACAAGCCCATGTAGCTGGAGTCCCAAACTGAAGTTCTTGCACTCTGAACAACCATCAATCACAGTAGCCAAGCAACTGGAATCCAAATCAATTCTCAAGTTGAGCATTTCTACAAACAGACTCATCGCAAATTCACTTTCACCATTCTTCACATAACCAGACAAAAGAGCAGTCCACGAAACCAAATTCGTCTCGCCCATTTCGCAAAATATCTTCTTTGCTTCATCTGCGAATCCATTCTTCCCATACATTGTGATTATTGCATTCCCAATAGAAGTCACACTTGCATGGCCATATTTAATGGCTAGCCCATGTAACTGCATGCCTTCTTGAACATCTGTACTGTTACTTGTACAGGCACTTATAGTGCTTGTAAATGTGTACTCATTTGGTTCCAAACCAGAATTGAGCATATCACAGAGAACTCTAACAGCACTTTTGCAATCTCCATTCTTACCATATTCTACAACCATTGTATTGAAGCACTGGGTATCAGTGTCATCTCCCAGATTCTTGAACACTTTTTCTGCTTCACCCAACAGGTTATTTCTTGAATACATGGAGATCAATGAAGTGCCCACAAAAATGTTCTTGTCAAACATTCTTTTAATAGCCAAACCATGAATCTGTTCCCCTAGAATTCGACCTCCTCCGGGTGATCCACATGCCTGTAATACCACTGTACACGTTTGCTCAGTAAAATCATCTCCTGAATAGCACATATCGTGTGCAATTCGAAATACAGATTCAGTATCATAAACTTGAGAATATCCATTCATGAGGGAAGTCCATGTAATTGTGTTTCTTATTGGCATTTCATCAAACACTCGTTGCGCGTCATTTAATCTGTTGAGCTTCACGTACATGTTAATGAGATTATTGCCTTGGAATGCGTCATTTTGAGTTGCTGATTTCACTAAAAATGCATGAATTGCAGAACCCAGCATAAGATCTTGGAACCCAATTGAGATTTGGAGCAGCCGAGGCCAATCATTGTTGAGATCTGCAGAGTTTATGGAACATAGAGCCAATTGGATTGCCTTGAAATGTGGGTTTTGTGGAAGCAAAAGTAGTTTATGGGAGGAGTTAGTGTATTTGGAGGGTAGGAATGAGTGTTGTTGAGGTTTCGAAGTAGTTGCAGAGGGAGAGAGCAGAGACATGGAATTGCCTTAAATTGCTCTTAGGATACATGAATTTGTGGAGTTGTGCTAATCGTTCTTCCTCGATCAATCACAACTTTTGTTGCAACAAGTGCTGAAATTGCATATTAATAGTACGTATATGGAGAGGTAAAAGCAAAAGTACTAAAAACTGGGTTTAAGCATCTTATTAGCACAACTGTTATCTACAAAATTACTTAATTATCTTCATGTTATAGTGCAAATGCAGCAAATATATATTGCATACTTTTTTAAATGTTGTCACGGGCTTTGATCTACCTCATCAACTTCTTTATGCTAAAATAGCTTTTCATACTATGTGATAAACTACTTGAAAAAAAACATTTATATGTTGTATGTAATGTCAATATTTACATAAGTTAAGGTTAAGCTATTTTTGACATTTTCTCAGCTTTATCTCTTTAGATTTTATTTTAATTATTATTAAAAAAAGTTAGTTCTACTACTGTATGAGGGGTAATTAACGAATTTAATACTTTAAATAAGTTCCAATTTCCTCTCTCTTTTTTTTCAATTGAGACCAAGCTTCACTTTGTTGTATTGATGCTTCTCACAAGAACCACCCTTTATTCTCATTACCCTAAATTGTATATTTTTTTATTACTAAAGAATACTTTCACCTATCAATTCAGGGCACCCGTGTTTGAAGAATTGCACCAATATATCAGAATTAAACTTAGTTAAAGGCATCCAGAAAACATGGATTTTGATCAAAGTTTCATGCAAGTGTGTGGTGACAAGCACACATGGTTGAGTCGTCAAATATAAATAATAATGAAATGATTTGAGACTATTTGATGACTGCGAGGAGGTACAAAGTAATGCATGCTAAGAAAATTTAAAGAGACAAGCCGAAAACTAGTCTTCTATTCTTAGATTGTGTTTTTACAACAACTCTTGTCCCCATCCATGTCTGCCTTTTATAAGCAAGCTGGGTTAACAGATAGAAAGAGAACAGCATAAAGAAAGCTCAACAACAACTTGCATCTAAACAAGTCTTGCAAAAGATTAAATAATGTTTTGATTAAAACTGAGGGTACAAATGTGAGTGCAACAGATGAAATAATTCAGGGGGTCAGACCATTTACTACCTACAGTTACATGCATGTCTATGACGAGCTTCATGCCAATTAATGCAAAATTTTCTTTAAGTATAACAAACATAGAAGACAAAGAACGATTCTAAGCTTTCCAAGCAAATATGATTGACATGTTGAAAATATTTGGTTCCATCAGCAAATGACTTTGACATCACATCGTTCACTTCACTTCAGCGCATGAGAGGGAAGGCAGACATTAACAACGACGACAACACCACAAAATAAACGATGTGTTGAGAGGGGTCTAGAATTGGTCATTAGGAAATTCTTACATTGCTCATCAGGGAGTCAGGGTTGAGGAAAGATAAGGTATTGGCTTTGAAAACTCTGGTGACAAGAGATGGACTGGAATGTGCCCGCAGAACTTGCAATAAACCATTTGTTGTGCTTCCATCCTGCTAACATACAATAAAAAAAAGTCAGTTTAAAGCAAGCCAAGAATCAATCATGAACTATTTTTAAAGATTAAAAACATATAACATAGGAATAAGTAAAAAAAGCATAGAAATTATGCAAATATAATGGAAGGTTCCAATGTGTGTCAAACAAATATTACAACTTCGTAGTTGTTTAGAATGGAAGGTTTTGGATGATGAGTAGGTAAAAGCTAATACTGACCCACTCCTTTAGGCTGTAAAACAGCCAAGTTGATATCAAACGTTTACGTTACATTCAAATGTTTTCAAGTTCTCGGCCCTTTCCTTTGGTTGATTTATTTTCCTTGGTTATGGGGACACTGATATAGAAGAGATAATGGCAATAAGGTATTGGTTCGATGGTTTCGAGCGGCTGGTCTATTACACGGGATCGGAGTTCGATGAAGGGCTTCGGAGGGACAGATACCAGATTTCTTCAAATTCTCTCATTAGCACAGAGTGGCTGCGTAGACTAACTATAGGCCAGCTTTGAGGGGCCGTCAGATTGTGTCTTGTTGGTGTGGGTATTAGGTGGGTCCTGCGTGGCTCGAATTTCCCACGGTGGGGTGGGTATCGGGTTATACTTGTTTTTTCTCAAAAAAAAAGATATAGAAGAGATAATGAGTACTCTTAACTTCTACTAAAAAGATGCATAACCTTTTCTATAGAATTATACTTCATATATACTTCTTTAACAGGAAACTGATAATAATTCAATAAATAAGAAGCTGAAGGAGAACAATAGTAGGGAGGATATATAAGATGTTCTCAAGGGGAAAGATAAAAAAGAACCCCCACAACAAAACTTGCCAATATACCACACTAATTCAAACTAAAGCCCTTAATTTAGATTCCTGAAAAACTCCATGAAATTGAATAAGGTCCACACTGATTTCCAATTCATTTATGCCCAACAGGAAAAAAATTAACAGAATTGTTGCCTAGTTTGGCACTTCTTTTTCATAAGACTCAGCAGGAGATGGCAAAGACTAATGATGCAAGGAAAAGAAGCAGCTTTGTAGTCACTTAAAAAGAAAGTTAATTATTACTGTACGCCGATAACAAAAAACATAAATTTCACAGCAGAATCTCAAAAAACATAAATTTCACAGCAGAATCTCAAACACTAAAGGTTGAAACATGGGTCTGATACAATAATAATTCTCTACAATTTCAAGATAACGAGTTGATCTCAATTGAACAAAAGGTGCTGCAATTTATTATGCTTCCATTGGAGTAGGTTGTAAAGTTTAGGAGCTATTTTAGATAGGAAGAAGATTAGAAAAGATTTTAACATTTTTAGTTTTTCATACATTTGCTAGCTAATGTTTTCAAGGCTTCAAGACAATGCAAAGCCAATTTAATTCACTTAGGCAAGGTGGCTCCTTGGCAATGACTATATATATATATATATATATATATTAGGCCTAATTAGTGACAAGAATTAATTGATTTTAATCCCTATTGATTTAATAAATAATTCAATAAAAATGTAGAAAAATAACACCATAATAAATAATAATTCAACAAACTATGAAAAAAAATTGACACTTCATCACATAATGCAACTATAATTATTTATTTTTGAAAAAAATATACTTAAAATAAAAATACAAATAAGACTTTTACCAAAACATTTCCTATATATCTTTTTGAAAAGTACGAAACATTAATTAAAAAAAGATAAAAATAGATAAATAATTAAGGAAAATACTAATCTAACTGTAAAATATTACAACTGCATATGTAAATATACATATATACCTATTGGATCATTTGTTACACACCTCGAGATGTATAAAACATTAATATTAAATGAACATATATATGTAGTTACACATGCAGTTGCAAAAATTACAATTAGATTAACATTCCCTAATAATTAACAACATAACAGTTTTGCTCAACTATAATAAAATCAATAAATAATTATTACACGTGCTACAAATTTGACAGTATATAATATAGTAACAATCAGTAAAATTAATAAACTAGTACAATTGATTGTTCTAGAACAAATAAAGTTATAATTCATTGAACAGCAAACAATAAATCTTAAATAAGCTCAACAAGTAAAAGAAAAATATTAATTAATAGCATCAGCTAAAAAAACAAAAAAAAAAGTCAATTCTTATAACCAACGATGGGTTGATTTAGTGGTTAAGGGGCAAGCTCCCAACCCTGAGATAGAGAGTTCGACCCACCAATATGATGGCCAACAGTGTTTAAGGGTGTTTATAGTCGTGTCCCGCAGGGACTAGTAGGAGAATCCTAATACCCACCGACCTCAAAAAAAAAAAAAAAAAAAAAAAATTTAAAACGAGAAGCAAACTTGATTTAATGGGCCCCAGATTTTTCAAATTACTCATTCTTGATTTTCAGAACATTATTTTTTTTTTCCAGTAGTATAGATGTAAAATAAAAAATAAATAAGAAGTAAATTAAGAACAAATAGAAAGCACAAAGAAGCAGCAGAGAAGTACTGACAACTAAAGACACAGCTGAGGTCCTTTGATGTTGGTGTATGATCTGAAGCATCTCACACACCTCTCTCATCAACTTACTTCTTTCTTCTACACTCTCAACCAATTCCTTCATCAAACTTGTATTATCTTCCTCAAGATTCTGCAATTTCACATAAACTTGTTGAAACATCACCTCCCCACTCATATGTTGTGAACCTCCACCTCTCTCTCCACTATGTGAAGCAACAACAATCAACTCTTTCCCATCTGAATCTGAACCTGTTCCCAACAACTCTTTCTCCTCACATAAACTGAATCTTTCTTCATTCCCATTCCTCATTAATGTCTGATGATTTACATAAAGAATCAGATATATATATATATATATAACTTTTATTGAAATTGGTCTCCAGACCTTTTTGCCTTTGAACCTCAAAAGCTAGATTCTACCTGTAAGAGTAGACTTGGAAATTTGAGATTTGAAAACTAAAGAAAGGGAAAGAAGAACACAAGTTTGAGAGGGAAAAAAAGAGAGAAGTAAGAAATATTGGTTGGAATGCAAAACAGGAATGTGACCCAAAAACTATAGCTTTGTTTCACATAAATGAATAAATAGTAGAAAATGGAAGATTTTTAAAAATTTTAATTAGTTGGAGGAAATGAAAGTGTGGAAGTGAATGATGTGGTTGGGGTTTTGGTTAGCTTGAGTGAGAGAGAAAGCCAAGAGACGAAGATGATGAAGAGAAAACAGAGAGTTTCTGAGAGAGAGAGAGAGAGAGTGAGAGCTTTTGCTTATTAAAGAAGCACAAGCACAAATATAGAGAGAGAGAGAGGGGGGGAAAAGAGCATAAAGGCAGTGTAGCGTTAATGGGTTTGGCGGCAAAGGTGGGAGTGTCTTTTAGCGCCAATACCAACTTCTCGTCTGTTCAAATTTCAACTTCTATTCATTTTTTGTTTTTCATTGAATAATTACTTGTAATAAGATACGGCTAAAGACATAAATTATCAATACTATTATATTATAATATCAAAAATATAATAATTCACGATATCATTTTTTTCATTTTTTAAAAAATATCCTTAAAATTTTTATTTTTTTTTCTATTTAAAAATATAATATTAGTATTTTAAAAAGTAATATTCACGAGTTTTTTTTTTTTAAATATTATAGCCGAGGAGGGCAAAAATATATTCTTAACTTTTTTTTTTTACCATTCCTCCGTGTCTCTGTCACCTTTTAAAGTTCCTTATTGTTGAATCCTCCTTTCTTTATCTCTTTTTTTTTTTCCCTCTCACGACTACTATTTTTTTTTTTCTTAAAGGAAAGGAGGATTCGCCACAAGGGCCAACTCTGACTATTTAAAGACATGGGGCAAGATACAATAAATGAAATCTTTCTTTAATTTTAAATGAGGTCTTTTTATTTTTTTTATAAATATTTTAAACACATTTAAAGTCACAAAATTAATACAAAAAAAATTATAAAATGAAGATTTTAAATATTCAATATTCAATATAAATAATATTTTTAAGTTCACTTATTTTTATAGTATGAAGTTGAGATTTTAAATTAAAAATATTTTATCTTTAAAATAAAACTAAAATAAGAGGTTTGACTAGTTATCAAACAATATATTTAAAATAAACTCTTATTTGAACAAAAAAAAATCTTATTAAAATAGAGCAAAAAAAAAGTCGAGCAAAAATTTTTTAAGGTAAAAAGAAATACTATATAGGTATTTTGGTGCAAAATTTGAGGCCCCCAATAATTTAATTAAAAAAATTAAAAATATGAGTTAAAAATAAGCTCAAATTCTCCACATTTTGAGAAGAAATAAGTCTATCATTATCTACAACCATCAAAGGGTCCATTAGTTAATAAGTATATATATATATGGGCCCTCAAAATTTGGGGCCCCGGGGCAGTCGCCACTTTATTCACCATCAACAGAAAATAAGTCTCCTTGTAAAGTCTCAAATACCCAAAGAGGGGCATTTTCAACCCATACATTTTCATCATCGACCAGTAGGCCATATTTGGCTAGTGCGTAAGCAGCAGAGTTTTCATGTCTACTAATATGGTTAAAACCATAAACATTCATTGCTTTTGCCATTGATCGGATTTCTTGCAACATGGTGTCAATCTCCAGTCTAGAAGCCGTCTTTTGGGTAATGTATTTGATCACATTGGTCGCGTCTAACTCGACCCAAATTGGTTCACAAAAAGCATTTTGAGAGAGTCTAAGGCCTTCTTTCACAGCCAATGTTTTAGCCATCTCTAAGGTAAGAATGGCCCGGATCTTCATTGACTTTTCCATCGTCATTTCTCCCTTTCTATTTCTGATAATGGCTCCAAGACCCACCAAATTGTGATTTTTATCAATCGTCGCGTCGACGTTCAACTTGTATACTCCCCTTCCGGAGGAGTGCCATCTTCCTCTACTTCTTGATCTCACCTCTCTTTACTCGGCATTGCCACTATTTTTAGCTATAGTTGCACATTTAAACTCACTTAGGTAAGAAAGTGCCCATTGTGCTATATCTACTATTGTCTTGCCTTCTCTCTGATGAACCATATTGTTCTTATTATTCCAAAGCGCCCACAAGAGAATTATTGTTTGTTCCATATCCTCTTTCTTCATTCTCGTACATGGATTCATAAGTTCCGTTGGGACCTCACCTCCTCCCAAAATTGGTCTCAAGGGGAAGCAAGACCTTCACGCCTCCTTTGCGACTTTGCACTGATAGAATAGGTGATGAACCGAGTCCACTTCCTTTGAACAAACTACACAAGAACTTTGTTGAGTTATCTTCCTTTTGACCAAATTATCTCTTTTAGGGAGACAATTGGTCATCATCCTCCAAAAAAAAATCTTTATTTTACTTGAAAGCTTTAGATTCCATACACCTTTCCACCTTGAAGAAGCTAATGATCCATCAGATGATGAACCGATAGTAGTCGAGAGCCTTGAGATAGCTAAGTTGTATCCACTTCTGATTGAGTAAGAACCGTTCATGTTGTAATGCTAAGCAATCAGGTCATCCAACTTCCTGTTACTAATCGAAATTGACAATATTGTATCGGCATCATCTGCTATGAAGGATTTGTATATCAGGTCGTGGTTCTAGCTAGTTTCATCTTATATGAGATCTGTTACTATAGAGACTAAGGAACCTGAAGGGGAAGATTGGACGAAAAGTCGTTTCTCTGGGAAGCCACGAGTCTTAGTAAATTCTTCTTTTTCCACTAGTACTGATTTGCCATCGTAGGCCATTTTTTAGCACGTTTCTCCCCCGTAGGATGTTTTTCCATAGATATGAAGGTTTACATCCTAACTTGGCTTCAAGAAAGGAGGTATTTGGATAATATTTTGCTTTCATCACTTGTTCCATGAGTGAACCTTCTCGGTTGAATAGTCACCATCCATGTTTTGCAACCAATGCCTGATTAAAGGCTTCCATGTTTTTTAAACCTAGATCCTTTTGGTATTTAGGCCAACATAGATCACTTCATTTCTTCTACTGAATCTTCCTCTTTGTCAATGAATGACCCTACCAGAACTAAGCCACGAGATGTTCAATTTGCCTTCAAATGTTTATAGGTAACTTAAAACAACTCAAGGTGTACGTGGGGATGGTCTGAATTACTGCCTTCAACAATATTTCTTTTCTTTCTATAGAGAATGTCAAACCCCGCCTCTTTGATTCAACACAAGATGCGACAGTTAATGTCACACCCTGGGTTGCACATCGTGCCCCCTACCCAGGTGTGGGCGCACCCCCTCGGGGCGAACGCCTAGCCATAGTACCACATAATATTGTCCTATCCTGGTACAGCCACCGCCACACAAGGACGTCTCTTGTACCCCAGGATTATTTGTCCACAAAGGGGGCCTCCCCCGGGATCGAACTCGAGACCTCCCCTTCAAGGAGTCTAAATTCGCATCCTAGGTAACCACTGATGCCTTTTTGTCACACCCTGGGTTGCACAGCGGGCCCCCTACCCAGGTGTGGGCGCACCCCCTCGGGGCGAACGCCTAGCCATAGTACCACATAATATTGTCATATCGCCATGTAGCAACCCAACCGCAGCTGGTCTACATCGAAACGATTATTTGTTTGTCACTATTCATGAATAGTGCAGGGCCTTACTAGGAATGCGAAATGAGACTAGGGAGGTCTCGAGTTCGATTCCTAGGGAGGCCCTGCACTATTCATGAATAGTGGCAGACAAATAATCGTTTCGATGTAGACTAGCTGCGGTTGGGTTGCTACATGGCGATATGACAATATTATGTGGTACTATGGCTAGGCATTCGCCCCGAGGGGGTGCGCCCACACCTGGGTAGGGGGAACGCTGTGCAACCCAGGGTGTGACAGTTAAGGTGTCGAGTACTCAAACCACTCGATCAGATTGCACATACAGAAGCATAGCGGCCCACCTTAATAATAATACAGTGGAAACTATTAAGGAAAATACTATTATATTGAAAACATAGAGTTTGTTAATTATTACATTCTTTTATAACAAAAAGACAATAAAAAGATAATAAGGGTGAAGCCCCTACAAAAGTATCAAAATAACAAAAGAGGAGTAGTCAAAAGAGATGCATCTAGAAGCCTGGAACCACCACCACCATAGCTAGACCGATCTAACAGGACCTGGGGAGAGTATAAACATAAAAGTCCCTACATGGATCTGGTTTGGTCATAGCCCTCAGAATAATTCCAACCTGACCCATCTTAATTCCCTGGATAGATTCAACGGGGTGAGCTTAACAGCTCAATGAAATCAAGCAGGGTAAACAAGTCTTACACGCATAATAATAAATACAGAACAACAATCATCATGAAGTTATGCCACAATAATACAATCAAGCAATGATATGAGTGAAATGTTGTCACACGGCATCACAAACCAGACACCATGCCCTCGCAACCTGTGACCTGAGGCACTGATACAATATCCAGCAACTGAGAGGTCTCATGAGTTCCAGTGGTAACAAATGGCAAAGTCATTTCCGGGTTCAGTGTAACAGCATAACACCCAATAATATATATATATTTATGATAATTCATGGTCCAGTGTAACGGCATAGCACCCATGGCTATAAATTTAATATTTTATGATAAATAGCCTCATGCATGAAGTAAAACATGGCAACAGATATGATGCATGATGCTATGTAATTCATTACTAAACAAGTAAGAAATGCAAACCTAGCCTTCATTCCCCACCTTAACACACTTGTAGTGGCGTAGCGTTTTCTTCTAACTTCTTGAAGCGTGCAAAGGGTCGAGGGAAAGAAAAAAGAGCAAAGGGGGCCGGCGAGGAGAATGAGGAGGGGAGTGGGGGGAGCCACCCCTATTTTAACGGTCATTTCCTTGGGACTGTTCCACTATGGGGGTCTATACTTTCTCTGGGAGAGTCTTTTAAGGTTACTTTAACTGGTTGAAATTATATCTGTAGGGTTCTCAGGCAATTAAATTAGTTTTATAGTAGAAAAAGTAAAGGGTGTTACAGAGAAAATGCCACTCTTCCATCATTTCAGTCTCTTCTATATTCTATCAATGACTGGTATGAAGATATTTATCTTGTTTCTTGCTATTATGGAAAGTAGCCCCAAATATTTTGAGTGGCATGCAACTTTTGGAATGTCAAATGTCAAATATCCTCTTAATTGGTTTATTTTCGATGTTTGAAACACTTTTGCCGAAAGATAATGTTAATTTGTCAAAGTTAATCAACTGACCCGAATCCTCTGCGTATGATTGTATTAGATTTTGTATGTTAGACAATTCGGAAGTGTGTGGCTTTGGCAATGATCAGACTATTATTGGCAAAAAACAAATGGGAGACCCACGGACCATTCAAACCTAATTGGATTCTTGTGACTCTTTGGCAGGTCTCAGCTTTGTGTAAGCATGTTGACAGCCCTTCAACACATATTAGAAAGAAAAGGGGGGATAGAGGGTCCCCTTGGCGCACACCTCTTTGAGGTTTAATACAACCAAAAGGTTCCCCGTTTATGTTCACGGAGAAAATTGCTGTGGTGACACATCTAAGCGTTAGATCGATCCACTTCTAGCTAAAACCTAGTGCCTTCATCATGCTTTCCAAGAAATTCCACTCCACTCTAACGTATGCCTTGCTCATATCCAGCTTCAGCGTTATGTGTCTGTTACTCTTTCTTTTCAAATCATGGAGGGGCATAGATGTACTTGAAGCCAACAACAATGTTATCATATATATCAATCTTCCCGGAATGAACGCACTCTGATTCTCCGAAATTATGCTAGGAATCACCTCTCAAAGTATGTTTGTCATGGCCTTTGTAACGACTTTGTACACCATGTTACAGAGGTTGATTGGTTTGAAGTCAGACATATTGGAAGGTTTATTCTTCTTCGGGATCAAGGCTATAATTGTATGGTTCATGTCCTCAACTGTTCTGCCATTATTGAGGACGTCCAACCATAATGTGGTGATGTCTCTCCCCACAATGTCCTAGCAATTTTGATAAAATGATGCTGATATGTCGTCTACACTAGGGGATTTGGATGGGTTCATTTCAAAGAGTACTATCTTTACTTCCTTTGCCGAGAATTCTCTGTCAATAATTGAGTTCAATTCTGGGCTGAGTTTCCTGTCTACATCAGCAACCACATTGTTAATAATGAAAGTGTGGAAGTGAATGATGTGGTTGGTTTTGGTTAGCTTGAGTGAGAGAGAAAGTGAAGAGACAAAGATGATGAAAAGAAAACAGAGAGTTTCTTAGAGAGAGAGCTTTTGCTTATTAAAGAAGCAAAAGTAGAAGCACAAATGTAAAGAAAGAGAGAGAGAGTATTAAGGCGGTGTTAATTGGTTTGGCGGCAAAGCTGGGACCAAGGTTGTCAGGATCGGACCCTACCTGGGATCGGTGGGGGTTTAAAGGATCATATCGTAAAATCAAATCATGAATCGTAAGATCTTACTAATCGAAAAATATAAATATTATTTGTGTATAAAGGTACCAAAAAATATTGAAATAATACATATAAATACAAATTAAGCCAAGTTTTTGGAAGTGTAGCTCAAAAATAGAGCCCTAGACAACTTGTAAGTTACAAACTTACTACTATAATTCTCCTCCTAAAATAATAATACAATTACAACTTAACAAATATAAATTTATAGTCATTAAACAACCAAATTTATTAAAAAAAAAACATAAAGATTTTTTAAAAAAAAATTACATATTTTTTTTAATAAATATATATATATATATATATATATATATATATATATATATATATATTTTATTATTATTTTTTATTTTAAAACCTGCATAATTTATTTAAAAAAATCTAGAGAAGAATAATGTCACGTAAGTATACTGTTTGAGAATATGCCAATTTTAAAAAAATAAAGATTGAAAAAAAAATATAAGATCGAAGTTGGATCGCAATCTCACACGATCTCAACGATCCAACGCGTTGGATCGTGATCCTACCACAATCTCATTTAATCCTGATCCAACAAGGGATCTGGATCAACTCGTAGGTGTGAGATTGTAGGATCATACCGATTTCGATCTTGATTCTGACGACCATGGCGGGCAGTGTCTTTTAGCGCCAATACCAAGGTCTCGTCTGTCGAAATTTCAACTTGGAGAACACAGAACGGGCTTCTTTCTATAATTCTATTCATTTTTTGTTTGTTTTTTCATTGAATAATTACTTTTAATAAGATACGGCTAAACTAGCCATAAATTATCAATACTATTATAATATAAAAAATATAATAACTCACGATATCATTCTTTTTTTCTTTTCATTTTTTGAAAATATCCTTAAAAATTGTATTATTTTTTAGTTGAAAATATAATATTAGTATTTTATAAAGTAAAATTCACAAGTTTTTACTTTTAAAATATTACAGCTAAGGAGGGTAGAGATATAATCTTAATTTATTTTTTTTCACCATTCATGTATGTCTCTTTCACCTTTTAAAGTTCCTGCTTGTTGAATTCCGCCGTCCTCCTCTTCTTTTCTCTTGTTTTTTTTTTTTTCTGGACATAAATCCTCCTTTCTAGTCTCTTTTATTTTTTACCTCTCACGCTACTTATTCAAATTCTTATTTATTTATATTTTTAAAATCAAAAGGGGATGTAGCTCAAATGGTAGAGCGCTCGCTTTGCATGCGAGAGGCACAGGGTTCGATCCCCTGCATCTCCAGTTCTTTCTATTAATTTTTTTTTCTATTTTTTCTATTTATTTATTTTCAATTCATTTTCTTTCCTCCTTGAAAATTGCCTTATCCATAATTTTTTTTTCATTTTGAATGAAATAAGTCAATGAACAAGAACATTCAAGAGATTTGAACCATAAAAATATCAATATAAAATCCAATATGAAAATATTAGATCAATCAGAAAATCCAGAGACCAATAACCAGAATAATGGGTATAAACTCTTGTTGAAGTTAAGTGGCAATGTTAAATTACAACAATTGTGCACATAAGTTATAAGCTTTGGCAAATGAAGATTTTACTAAAAAGAATTATAAACCATTTATATATCCACTTAATCTCATCCTTATTGCTTATTAATTTAAAACATAATTGCAAGAATAGGTGGAAGAAAAAAATAAAGAGCAAGACTGTTGGTGTATTTATAGACACCTAAAATCTAAATCCTAAACAACTTGTAATCCTAATACAATAAGTAAGTCTATTCATACACTAACTCAAATTCGTAATTAGACACAATTCTCAAATCTTAAATAGACTTCAACTCTAATATAATATAATCTAGATTATTACAATTTCAACATCCCTTCATAATCTAGATTATCTGAATTAAACTAATATCCCCCCCCCCCCCAATAATTCAGATCTTGCACACATGAAGCAGATTCTTCAGCTTAAAAAACGTTTCAATCTTCAATGCCTCGGTATATAATTCTGCAACTTGAATTTCAAACCTGCAATAGATCAACTCAATCTCTTTATGTTGTACCTGATCACGTAAGAAGTGATACCGCATATCAATATGCTTACTCTTCCCACGAGTCACTGGATTCTTGGCTAAGTCAATGGTAGACACATTATCCACATAAATCGGTGTAGGTCCAGCAACAGACATGAATTTGTGTTAGAAGATTTCTCAACCAAGTAGCCCGACTAACACTAGATGCAGCAGCAACATACTCAGCTTCACAAGTAGACAACGCAACAATGAACTGCTTCTTTGATGACCAAGAGAAAACATTAGAACCATAATAAAAAGCATATCCAGATGTTACTTTCCTATTATCTTGGTCTTCTCCCCAATCACTATCAAAATATCCAAAGAGATAACAATTAGCATAACAAGAATAAAACAACCCATGATCATATATAGGGATGTACATGGGTTGGGTCGGTTTGGAGCTAAAACATAATCCAACCCAAACAGTTCAGGTTAATAAATTTGAAACCCAACCCAACCCAATTAATCTCCTAACCCAATCCAATTAATCCCTTAACCCAACCCAACTCAAATAGTTCGGTTCGATTTGAGTTGGGTCGGTTGATCAGGTTGCACTTTGCCCTAATATTCTTTTTTTTTAAAAAAAGTTTGAAAGAATAATATTAAATGTATCTAGAAAAAACATTAAATGCAAACATGAGTTTATTGTAAATTTATTTATTTTTATTAAAAAATTAGAAAGAATAACAAATAATTGTCAATAAAACAATAAATGTTAAGTGAGTTTATTGTAAATTTATTTATTTATTTTAATTAATAATAATAATAATAATAATAATAATAATAATAATAATAATAATAATAATAATAAATAATAATAAATAATAAATAAAACCAAAAGAAAAGAAGTGGTTAAAGGAATAATATATTGCGGGGACCTGGGAAGAGGCATTATATGTTGTTTGCAGTTCGCCCCCAAGATCAAAGGTCTAGATCCGTCACTGCTTACTTCCACATTGAAAAATTTATTTTTAATTTTAAACTCATTACTTTCAAGTCACAATCGAACAACTTCAACCATTGTGCATAAGATAATCTATCCTAATAAGTATAACTATTTAATGTGTGATCATCCTACCATCTAAATTTCAGAATCGATAAACATTTTTTGCCTCCTAAAGATTTATAGTCCAACAACTTTTTGCTCACTAGAATTTTTACTTCAAGATTTCCAGCTCCCTGCCATTGCAAATTGCCATGAATGAGTTTTGAAGATTTTTACATTGCCATGAACGTGCTGCTTTCTTACCGTCTTAATTTACACAAATCAAGTAGTTGGAGACAAAAGGTAACAGCTTTTTTCTTCTTTCTTTTACAAGTGCCTCTTACAATGAAGGCACATTTTCCTCTTGGCGGTCAGCGTTCTGATCAAACCTATCTTTTTCCTTCTCATCTAAGAATAACATCTTTTTGAGAATAATCCCAGACATTATGTATTCTAATACATAACTGCCTTTTATCATATATGCTGATTATTATACTGCCTTTGAACCTTCCTTGTAATATCTCGCAAAAACCATCGCGGCGTTGGCTCGATGGTTCGGAGCAGGCTCACTAGGTGCGCTTAGGCTGGGAGGTCGCTGGTTCGATTCCTTAAGGAGGCCAAGTTCAGTCGGTAATTCCCGCACCAATCGATACTCATTCTCGGTAATTTTTTCGCTATGCCACGGTGGTGTGGGGATTAGTGGTCCCGTAAGGGACTGACACCCACGGGGGGAGGGATCTTGTACACCATGGGTTGTTAAAAAAAAAACCGCCCAAAAGATCTGCTAAAGTTTTGAAGTTGTGACTATTGTTATGCAAGCCTTACTTCTATGCCTATCAATATGTTATATGCATCCAATAGAGGTCAGCTGATCTCTCGATCGGTGGTCTCTCATCCCCAGCATCAGGTTGAGAACATGGAGGGTATTCATCCTACAATTAATTCGATACCAGAACATCATCAAGATCCTCCTATTGTGGTGGAATCTGGGCATGTTCCTGCTATTGGTAGGCGGGAACTTGGTGGAACAAAAGCTAATCTGGTGGGGGTGCATAACGAAGCTCCTAGTGACAAGGATGAATCGCTTGGGAGGATGGATATTGTTGATGGAGGGTCCTCCTCTTAAAGTCGTGCCTGTCAATTTTTTGGTCTTCGGTAGGGGTGGGTAACCTATTTTATCTTGTTTTTATGGATTTTATGATCTGGAATTGTCAAGGGGCGGCTTCGAAGGAGTTCCACCGTTCCCTGAAAGACCTGCTTAAGATGCATAAACCAGGCATATTGGGGTTGTTAGAGCCCAAAGTGAGTGGATCTCAGGCAGATTTTCTCTGTAAAAAGCTGGGATTTGATGAATGGGTCCGGGTAGAATCATTGGGTTTCAGTGGTGGTATTTGGGTGTTCTGGCATAGTTCTTGTCAAATAAATATTATTGCTACTCATCCCCAGTTTATCCATATGAGGGTTCGGGATAGTAGTATGCATCAGTGGTTGTTATCTGTTGTTTATGGTAGTCCTACAGCCAGCCTGAAGAAGCTGTTATGGAGGGATCTTAATAAGAATGTTTTTGATACGAGTGAGCCATGGATTATTGCGGGTGATTTTAATGCGGTGGTATGTTCCGAAGAAGTTAGTAGTGGGAATGCTGTGGCTCATCATGGCAGCTCTGGCTTTGGGGATTGGATTTTTGATCATGATTTGTTGGACATGGGATTTTCCGGACAAGCCTATACTTGGAGTAGGGGTATAGGGGATCAGTTTAAGGGAGCTCGCCTGGATAGAGTTTTATGTAATTTAGCTTGGAGGCATATGTTTGAGGACGCTAGAGTGATTCACCTTCCTAAACATCACTCCGACCATGTTCCTATCTTGGTTCGTTTAAAGGGTTCAAGTGCCACTGTGAGGCCAACGCAGTTTAAATTTCAGGCAGCTTGGCTGACTCATCCGGGATTTTACAATGTCATTAAGGAGAATTGGAGTCGTGACCGATCGTTGGATACAAATAATCGGCATATAGCCTCGGTTCTTACTTCATGGAATAGTACCGAGTTTGGGAGTATTTCTAGGAGGAAGAAGAGGCTCTGGGCGAGACTTGCAGGCATTCAACGTGTCTTATCTAAACACCCTACACACCGTATCCATCTTTTGGAGTCTAAGCTTAAGAAGGAGCTGGACCTTGTTCTGTATCAAGAAGAACTTTCGTGGTTTCAGAAATCTAGAGCCGACTGGATCCTTTCGGGTGACCGCAATACCAAGTTCTATCACGCTACTACAGTCATTCGTCGGAGTAGGAATGTCATTGGGAGGTTAAAAGGTGCAGATGGAAATTGGGTTTCAGATTCAGCTCAGTTGAAGCATCTAATTCAAGATTTTTATACCAGGTTATTCTCAAAAGAACCTTGTGGGGATATGTCTGATTTTCCTAAAGGGGGTTTTCCAATTCTAGATGGTGCTGTCATGGCAAGGATTCATCAGCCCTTTGAGATTGAAGAGATTCGTCAGGCTTTATTTGATATGGCTCCCTTCAAAGCGCCAGGCCCGGATGGTTTTCATGCAGGTTTTTATCAACGCCTCTGGCCTACAGTGGGGCCTTCTGTCTACAAGCTTGTTCAAGACTTTTGGGCGTCAGGAAAGCTTCCAGATGGGATCAATGATACTCTGTTGGTATTAGTACCGAAGGTTCAGCATCTTGAATTATTGACCCAGCTTAGACCTATAAGTCTCTGCAACGTGGGCTATAAACTGATTACAAAAGCTATGACAAATAGGCTAAAGATGATCCTCCCTAGTCTTGTCTCTCCCAACCAAAGCAGCTTTGTTCCTGGTCGCCAAATTACAGATAATGTCATTGTGTATCAAGAAGTCCTTCATTCAATGAGAACTAAGAAGAGCGGTGTTTCTCATATGGCAATTAAGATTGATCTTGAAAAGGCCTATGATCGATTATCTTGGGATTTTATTGAAGACTCGTTGAAGGAGATTGGTCTTGGTGATGGGTGGATCTGAAATGTGATGCATTGTGTCTCTTCCTCTAGGATGTCGATTGTCTGGAATGGGGATCTTTTGGATTGTTTCTCCCCTGAGCGCGGAGTTCGGCAAGGGGATGCAATTTCGCCTTATCTTTTTGTTCTGTGTATTGAAAGATTGGGTCATTTGATTAATGGGGCAGTGGAGCGAAAGGAATGGAAACCCATACAGCTTTCTCGTAATGGTCCTTCTATCTCCCACCTTTTCTTTGCAGATGATATGGTTTTGTTTGCGGAAGCATCTACCGAGCAGATAAAGGTTATTATGAAGTGCCTGGATTTATTTTGTGCGTGCTCGGGCCAAAGAGTTAACTACCAGAAATCTCATATATTTGTATCTCACAATGTGGAGCTTGCGGTGGCTCAAGACATATCTACTATCTCTGGTATCCCCCTTACGGACAACCTGGGTCGGTATCTTGGTGCTCCCTCCATTCATGGGAGGGTCCGACCTGCTGACTTTCAGTACATCATTGAGAGAGTGACTACTCGATTGGAGGGGTGGAAGACAAAATTCTTGTCCTTTGCGGGTAGATTGGTTCTAGTTAAATCGGTGCTTAACTCTATTCCCATGTACGTCATGCAGACTATGGTATTACCAATAGGGGTGTGTAATACCATTGATAAATTAGTTCGACGTTTTCTATGGGGAGGGTCTAATGAGAAGCAGGGCGTCAACCTCATTAAGTGGGAAATCATCATCAAACCTATGGAGGACGGTGGTCTTGGCATTAAGAGTATGGCTCACATGAACTTGGCTTTTTTAGCCAAATTGGGATGGAGACTAATTACAGATAAGAATAGCTTTTGGGCCAGAGTTGTTTCCATGAAGTATCTGCATCGGGAAGCTACTATTGATAGGTTGCAGCCTAAGAATGGGGCTTCCAATGCGTGGCGGGGCATTGTTAAAGCCTCGCCTATTTTACGTAGCGGGCTCTACTTCGTAATGGTAAGGACACTCTTTTTTGGCTTGATACATGGGTAGGTGAGGTGGCCTTAATCAATATGAAAATGCGGGATTTGAGTTTGGTGGAGATGTATAGGCCTGTCTCAAGCTATTGGGTGAAGGGCTCAGGGTGGGACTGGAATGCTCTATCAGGTTTACTCCCTTTTGAGGTTGAAAATAAACTTGCTGCTGTGCTCTTATGGGATGAGGAGGAGGTTGCAGATGGCATATGTTGGGGAGCTTCTAAGAGTGGCATATTAACGGTGAACTCTGCTTATACTATTTCTACTGGCACTATTATAGGAGATCCTAATTCCCTTTGGAGGATGATTTGGAAGCTTAAAGCTCCTCAAAGATGCAAGACTTTTTTGTGGATGGTTGCGCATCGAAAGATCATGTGCAATGCTGAGCGGATGAAAAGGGGTTTCACCATGGCATCTGACTGTATTGAATGTGTGGGATGTATCGAGGATGTTGATCATATTTTTCGAAATTGCTCTAGAGCCGTGCAATTATGGAAGCGTCTATTGCAGCCAGTTGAGTATCATCTTCAGAGCAATTTGGATTTCCAAAGCTGGCTTGCTCATAATCTTGCTGGCGTTAATGATTGTAATGTTGACTATGACTGGGCTTCCTACTTTACAGTTGCCGTGTGGGCTCTTTGGAAATGGAGGAATGATTTAGTTTTTCGTAATCTTCGTTTTCACTTCGAGTATAGCATGACTTGGCTTAAAGGGCAAGTGGCTGAAATCATTCATGCTTTTCGAGCCAAAGTGGCGGTCCATGGTGCTGGACTGATAGAGAGGGTGAAGATGGTAGGCTGGTGTGCTCCCAACCATGGTTGGACTAAGCTTAATACTGATGGATGTCTTAAGAAAGCTTCATCGCGAGCAGGGGGTGGCGGTCTTCTCCGTGACTATCGTGGTATGTGGTTGAGGGGGTTTGTGGCTAATATTGGGTCTTGTACTGCAACTGAAGCTGAATTATGGGCTGCTGTTCATGGCCTACGTCTTGCTTGGGATGAGGGTCATCGTTCTATAGTCTTCGAAACAGATTCGGCTATGGTGGCTGGTTGGTTAAAATGCAACAGTATGCCGCAGCTTAGCCTTTCCAACTTGGTAAATGAGTGTAGAAGACTCCTTCAGAGAGATTGGATAGTTCAAGTTGAGCATATTTATAGAGAAGGTAATAGAGCAGCAGACTATTTGGCTACTGAGGCTTTGAAGTTCAATCGGGGAGTGTGTATCATGTCTTCCCCTCCCCGTGGGTTATTCAATATTTTGAGGGAAGATGCAACTGGGGTTACTTGGCCTAGGAAAGTTCGAGATGTAGTGTGCTAGTTGTTCTTGCTGGGTATTCCCCCTCTTTTCCTTTCAAAAAAAAATATGTTATATGCATGTTATTAAACTTCACCCTTTGAATTTCTAGCTAAGAAGACCATTCATCACTTATATATGAATTTAACTAGACTAGGCTCAAGAAAGACTATAGCCGTTTCACTAGAATAAATGTTTTGAACTATGACTCAAAAGATTGTTGTTGGTTCTCCTCCTCTACTAAACCACATTTAGTTGTCATCCCATTTTCTTATAAGTTCCTTGCTTTTATTGACCCCCTCCCTCAATCAGAATTAATATAATATAATATTATCAAAAGCTGATTCTGAATTCTTTGCAACTTCATAACAGCTAGTGAATCCCCAAAGCACCTTTATGAAAATAAGCAACTAAATACTGTCACAATGTCCTCGTCGGTGTATTCATTTTCCAAGAAAGTGCAAAACTGGGCATCTTGCATATGAAACATAACAAATTCCTCAACTCTACATCACTAGCTCCTTATACAAGTATCATCTTAATTTCTTGTTGGCATTTCAACTTGAACTTCATCTGACACTCTCTCATATCTAAAACTAGAAGAGGAATGAGAATTTTATCTCAGGCCGGGCCGGTACAAAGAAGGCAATACCCAAATGAATAAGCGAGTAAAAGAGCCACGTCAGGCAAGTACTTGTGATTCACTAATGATAACTACCTTAGATATGCCATAATGCATAATTATTTTGGCAAGTCCACAAATTCAAATAACTTGCAAAGTCATATTTTCCAATTGATGCAAATGTAGTATAGCGGGTGTAGTAATTACATGTTTTGAGATTCCTTGAGTCATTCCCAAAGCTAAGCATTTACCAGATATAAGGTCAATCATCAAAAGTACCGCAAAAGCCAAAACAGTAAGAAGACTCGTACGTCTCAAATCTACACCTCATTAAAAATCATAGTCTTCCAAAGTAATTAGGTTAATATGATCCAACACAGGACTAAACTACTTGAACTAAACAAAAAGAAAGCAAGAACCCCAAAGGAATTAGATGCAGTGATCCAATATTCAAACCCATTGTTGTCAAAATCGTGAATTGGAATCGAATTGTTTTTGAATTGGAATCGAATTGTTTCAAGACTGGTGAATTGAATCGGGATTTGGATCAGTACGAAAGATTCACAGTACAAATGTGAACCATATATTTGTATGAATTAAGCACCCTTAAAGGAATAAAGACATAGTATTTTATAGCTAATTAACGATTTGGATTAATTCAGCTAGCTATTTGGTCTGATTCACTTACGATTTCACCACCGATTTGGACTGACTCGCTTCTGAGTCACAAGTATAATGATTCAGGAATCTTATTCAAATCGTCTTGGGGTGAATAAAATGATTCAAATAGCAAAAATGTTCAAACCAAAGAAACACTTAGAAGTCATTCATCCATTTCAGATGCATCCCTTAATTCAAAAGAACATTTTCATGAAAATTCCTATCCACAGAGTTTAGTACCAGCAGAAGATAAGTCACAACAAACAAATACCTAAATTGTGAACTAAAAAGAATCATAAGCACAACTCCTAGTGGCCATATCAGTAGGGAATTGAACAACAAAGCAGTAGAACCACAAAATATGTGTATATATATAATATAATGATTTCTTATGTTATTTTATACGAATTTCTTGAATTTTGTTACTGTGCTAATGATCTAACATTGACGTCAGATCTTTCTCCTTCCCCTTCTTCAACAACTTAGCTCTAGGTTTGATAGTCTTGATCATCAAATGAGAAGCCTGAAACTTCACCATAGCTCTCAAAACCGAGATCAACTTAATCTCAATCTCAACACCGTTCTCCAATTCCAAAACCCGCAACGCCCTAGCAACAGCCTCAATCGTACTCACACACCCACTAATCGGTTCCTTTCTAAGAACCAAATCCGAATCAAAAATAGTCTCTCCATCAACCCTAACATCGTAATTCAAACAAACCTGAGTCGCAAACTTGGACAGAAAAGGAAGGCTAGCAGCCACCATCTCCTTGGCGTGCTTCCAAGTCCCATCGAACACAATCAAAACCAAATTGCTCGATTCAACAACGTTATTCTTATTACCGTCGCAATTGAACGAAACCCATTTGCTTAATTCGATGGAGGGCGAAGAATCTGAGCCCGGGAAGAGGAAGATGGCTCGATTGACTCGATTAGGGTTTTGAACAGAAGAGGCGTAGTAGAGGGAGTCGAGAAGAGGATTGGAGCCGAGGCAGAGGCGTCGACCGATTAGGGTTTGGGAATTGAGGAGGCATTTGGTGAGGATTGGGACGGTGGCGAGCTTGTGGCGGAGCTCGTGTGGGTGTTGGAGGATTATGATTTGAGTTGAGGTTGGGATGGGTTTTGGGGGAAGGTGGTTGCAGAGGCAAACTTTTGTAGGGCGATTGCAGCCGTTTGTGCAGATCTTGCGGGTTTGGTTTGTGTTGAAGTCTTCGTCGTCGCCGTCGTTGCTGCTGCTGATTGGTTCTTCCAATTGGAAAGGAAAGACCTCTTCTTCTTCTTCTTCTTCTTCTTCTTCTACCATCTTGGTTCTGCGAATGCTCGTGGACTGTGGACTCGATTTCGTTCTAGTTCTCGTAGAACCTGTTTCTTTTTTTTCCATAATTTGAAAATTCGCAGAATCTCAGGGGCGTTTATATAAAATCGCTAAATTGTATATAACATTTTTAAAAGTTATAATTGATGTCTCTGTGCAGCCAAGTTTGCCAACCTCTAGGTTGAGGGTTCACAATAGAGGTGTTCACCAACCTGCCAAACCAAAAATTTAAACTAAATTAATCGATTATATTTGGTTCGATTCATAAGAAAATCAGTTCTTTTTCAATTTTTATTTTTAATAAATTAATTGATTCAGTTCCGTTTGCAGGTTACACACATTATAGAAATGGATGTAAATTGAACCGAATCAAATTACCGAATCGAATTTAGGGGTAATATATGTAGTTTGTAGATTTTTGCTTATAAATATTGACCTTTTTTAACATTTTTGAAGTTAAATATATATCATATTTTCAATTTTAACCTCAATAAAGGTGAATATATATAATATTATTGAGATGAGATATATTTTTATAGGTAGATTAATATTAGTTATATGATTCATAATTTTTAAACCTATTGCTCAAATCGAACCAAACCAAATTATTAGAATGATTCATAATTTTTAAGTTTGGTTTGGTTCGGTTTCAACTTTTGAAACATAAAATCGAACAAGGATCGATTCGATTTTGGTTTTAGGTGAAAACCGAACCAAACAAACCCATGCACACCCCTGGTTTAGAATCTACAAATTGAGCCTTTAACTAAATTATTAGAAGAAAATCTAAAAAAGAGATGTGTGTTAGGACGAGGGCATTCTCCTAACTTTAGTTCACGCAGGTATGAGTCGCTAAAGTTGAATCTTATTCTTTGTTCAGATTTATTAATTCTTTTTTTGTTTTTTGGTGCAATGGAGCCAGGCACTAACTAATGCCTGGCAAAACAAACGCCCAGAGCGTCACTCCTAAGCAAATGAAGAACTTTTTGCGGAGAGTCATGCAGAAGGCTAAAATGGTTATTACAGTGTATCCCCAAGTTAGCTAGAAAGTCTCTGCTACTATTTCCTTCTCTCAAGGTGTGCTGAAGATAGCATTCCCAGTCCCGCAGAAGCATCTCCTGACAGTCCCTCAACATTCCATAGAAGGTTTGATCCACGATGTGATTTTGATGAATAAACTGAAGGGCGCATTGAGAGTCGGATTCCACTGTCAGTTTCCTGAACCCCATCTCCCAAGCAGTCTTCATACCTTCTCGTCTACTCCATAGTTCGGCTGTAAGGTTGTTGGTGTAACCTATAACACCCATGTAACCTTTAATTCATTCCTCAATATTATTCCGGAACAGACCACCATAACTCGCTAGTTCGGGATTACCTTTACATGCTCCATCTGTGTTGAGCTTGATCCACCCTTCTGGGGGAGGAAGCCAAGAGATCCACCTCGTGGAGTTAAGAGGGTGATCATTATCGTTCCTACTGAAAGCTTGAAGTAAATCAATATGAAAACACCAAATGAATATCAAGAGCTCACTATCTGGTTTAGTTGATTTCGAAATCACTTTTAAATTCCTAGCTTTCCAAAGGTTCCAAATCGAAGATAAAAATAGGAGAGTTGGACGAGGGGAAGTACAGTTCATTTTCAGCCAATCCTTAATCGACAAATGCTTGAAATCTGAGTCCAGGTCCAAGTGTAGATCACACCAGATTCTGCGAGCCTGGGTGCAGTCCCAGAAGATATGAAGGGGGTTTCAAGACTTTGAAAGCATCTCTTGCACAGAGGGTCAGGGGTAATGTTGCGTTTAAATCGCAATTCTTCTGTTAACAGTCCGTCTTGGACGCAAAGCCAAAGGAAATAATTCAACTTTTGAGGGCATTTTAGCTTCCAAAACCAACAGGGTTCTACTATGGATTGCATGTTCTCTTCAGCAGTGATGACTTTGTATGTGGAGCCAACAGAAAAGACTCCATTGCTCGTACCTTTCCATATGATTATGTCTTCTAGGTTTCCCCACGGAATGGGAGTTCCTATAATAGCATTAGCAACTTCCTAAGAGATCGGGGATTGAATTCTTCCCAAGTCCCAACTACGGTTTGGCATTATGAGATCACTAACATGGAACCCTTCATCTTCTGGATGTATGTTGTCATTAACAAGGTATTTGAGGGGAGAACTTCCCACCCAAACTGAGATTTGATTACCTGTGCCTAATCTCCAAGCGAGACCTTGTTTCAAAGCACCAACACCATGGATCAAACTTCTCCAGACTTAGGAGAAGTTGCTCGTTTTGGGAGAGGAGAGGAGATTATGATTTTTGAGATACTTTCCTTTGAGGATCTTGGCCCGGGCAATATTTGATTTATGTAACAATTTCCATCCAATTTTAGCCAGGAGGGCTAAGTTGTAATATTTCATTCTTTTTATTCCTAGACCCCACATGCTTTTAGTTCTGCAAATCTTCTCCCAATTAACCAGATGGATCTTTCTGTTGGTAGGAATGTCATTCGATAAGAAGTTTTTGTTAAGTTGATCGATTTTGTTACATATGGCTGAAGGGAGTTTCAAACTATTCATGGAGTAGACGGGAATGGCAGACGTGATTGATTACAAGAGTTGTTCTCCCTGCTAAGTTCAACAGATTAGCTTTCCAACCAGCTAGTCTCATCTCGATCTTGTTTATAAGAGGCTGAAATGTTTGTCTTGACACCTTGGAGTAGAGGAGAAGAATGCCCAAGTACTTCCCAAGAGAATAAGTGTAGGCAATACTACACGTAGCACTAATATCTCTTATCAAGCTTCTATCCACATTTGGGGATATGTGTAATTTGGATTTGGCTAGATTTATGCTTTCACCTAAAACTTCGCGAAAATCACGAAGGTATCTCATCATAATATTGGCATGAGTGGGAGAGGCTCTCGTGAACAACATGAGATCATCTGCAAGAAAATATGGGAGAGCTCGAGTCCTCTTGAAAGCTTAATTGGTTTCCACTGTCCCGCCATAGTAGCTTTTGTGATGTTGAGGGAACGCCTTTCCATGCATAGAACAAAGATAGGGAGAAAGGTGGTCTCCTTGTCTGAGACCCCTTTGAGGTTTGAAGGTAATAGCGAGTTCCCCATTCCACAAAATTGAAAATTCAACAGAGGTAACACAGTACATAATAAGCTTAATCAAGATATCAGGAAATTTAAAAAATTCAAGAGTTTGTTGTAGAAAATCCCATCTTATACGATCGTAAGCCTTCTCCAAGTCGATTTTGGCAGCGAGGAGACCACATTTTCCTTAAAAAACCAACGATGGCCTTAGTAAGGATCTTGTACACGACGTTGCAGAGGCTAATAGGCCTAAGTTGGGTGATCATCTTTGGGTGCTCTACCTTAGGAATCAAGGCAGTGAGAGTCTTGTTAAAATTTGGAGGAAAGGAGTGTTATGCCACGCGTCCTTAATCATCTTAACTACTGATTTCCCAACTAGGTCCTACTGTTTCTGATAGAAGATGGCTTGTAAACCGTCTGGTCCTGGAGATTTTAGAGGACTCATACTCATCACTGCTCGATGGATTTCTTCATCGGACATATTAGCAGAAAGGAAGTCCCAGTCCTCCAAGGAAATGAGATTAGGAGAATTTGGGGAAGGGGGGGAGTGGGTCTGGCTTCATTTGTGGAATATAGGTTACTGTAAAAGTTGAAAACATGTTCCTTCGGCTTTGCATTATCTGTACACCAACTGCCATCAATCTTGAGAAACTCAAATTTGTTCTTGGATCTTCGTGCTAGAGTACCGACATGGAAGAACTTGGTATTTAAATCCCCCTCTTAGACATTGGATTCTAGACTTTGGGTATCACAACATTCTTCTTGTTTTAAAACATCATTGTACTCTTTGATGAGCTGGGTCTCAAGATCAGATAGAAAATGAGAAATTTGGAACCCTAAAGCTTGTTGAATTCCAATGATGCGAGCTTGGAATCTTCGCTTTCTCCTGAAGATGTTACCGAAAACCTCCCTATTCCAAACTTTAACTTTGTCTGTAAAGTTGGCAATAAAGTCTGAAAGAGAAATATGAGGGAAATTCCACGAAGAGCTGAGAATCTCTCGAAATTGTTCATGGGACAACCAAGCAGCTTCAAAGCGAAAAGGTTTCTCATGCATTGGCATGAGCCAATTTATATGAGTTTCTATGAGGAGAGGGCAGTGATACAGACAAGAACAGGCCTAATGGAATTGAAAGGTTCCTTAAAGTTCCTAATACAGGTGGAGTTGGCAGCACCCCTATAGTTCCAAGTAATGATCTTCATTGGAAAATATAACAAAATGAGAAAAAGGATGCCTAAACACACAGGCCTTCTTCTACAATCTATGTCCTCTTGGACTCCGACTTCGATCGACACGGACTAGATCAAGATCATTTCTTCTATTGTTAGCCGCTCCACTACTCTCACATTCAACTTCATGCCCTGATCCATGTGGAGGTTCCAGTGGCAAATTAAGAAGGGTGCAGTTATGGTCCCTATTAATAAATGAAAGAGGATTGGTGAAAGATAAATGCCTTGTTGTCTGCCCCCTATTTTCTTGTACTGATTTTAGAAGTATGGAGAAAGAAATTTCCGTGTTGATGGCAAGGCTACCATTCATGGCTTGCTGAGATTGCTCACTTGAAAAGGCAACTAGAGCTTGGCAAGGAATAACATTGTTTTTCTTAACTGTGGTAATTTCCAAGCTAGTCTCGGTTTCAGTCACCTTTGCTTTCCCTTTTTGATAATTCTTGTTAGATGCTAGCTGACTCTCAACTGAAGGAAAGTACTGCACACACCCATCACTAGTGACCGAATAAGTTGCCTGATTGGGAATTTTCTTCCCCTTCTCCTTAGATTCCTCTCGAGATTGATGATATGATTTTAGTATCCTCATTACCTTCCATGGTGGGAGCTAGAGTTGTGAATCTGTTGGACTTTCCATTGGGGAAAGATGTCCTCATATTCTGTTTACCATTATGGGTTTCCAATTTCCTTTTATGAAATGCTTTCCTATTACGCTTCTCAACAACCATCCATGGAATTTCGATCACCTTCCGACGAAGTTATGGTACCAGAAGTAGCTTCAGGTTAAACTTCTTTGATTGTTCCAGTAGATTTCTTGTCCACCCAACACGTCTCCTTTTGGTGGCCCACCCTTCCATAGTTAAAGCAAATGGCATGAAGACCTTCATACACTACCACTTGTGAGAGATCTACGATCATGAGTTTAGGAACTAGAGGTTTGGACAAATCCAGTTCGACACAAAATATCGCATATTTGCCACCGGTAGCAAGCATAGTGTTGCGATCAATCTTCAACATTTTTCCTAGGACATTGCCTATCCTCTTAAGAATGTTTTCATCATAGTACTCTATAGGTAGACCCGAGAAGCGAATCCACACTGATAGGGTATTAATGGTTGCAACAACTAGTTGGAAGTTTGGCGTCCATCTTATTACAAAGAGATAATGGTCTTAAATACTCCATTGTCCCTCTGTTAATGCACGAATGAAGTCATCATCTACAACAAACTTAACTAGGAAAAAATTGTAGCCAAGATCAATGATATCCAGTTCCCCCACTGGTCTCCATAGTGATTTAATCCTAGCACAAATATAATGATAGCCAACTTCCTTTCCAAGTAACTTGTTAATGAGTGTTCTTCTCCAAGTAATGTTGATTCTCAGTTTGGTCTGATCGTCTAACAGGATTTGGTAGCCATTACTTGTTGTTGTCTCCTCACTCTTGTTGTCCTTGTCACGATTTTCTTCACTAGCCTCAACAACCTCTTCCTCCAAGACATACTGCATGTCACCCAATGGATTTTCTATCTCTGCCATAAGTTTTTTTTTTAATGACGTATTCTAGCCAGACTCTGCAATCATATTGACATTACTCCTGTCTGGCCCCTCAATGTTCTGGCTGCCCTCCATGTTATTTCCCATGGAAGTGTTAGCAGATGTCAAACTTGTTGGTGTCTTCCTCTCAGAGTCCAACGTAGTCTTCTTTTTCTTCTTGCTTCGATCGAGATTATCTCCATCTTTAGGTGCTCTTCTCCTCCCATCGAGATGTTTTAACCTTGTTATAACCATATTTATTAATTCGTGTGTGTGTGTGTATGTGTATGTATGTATAGATATACACCTAGGGTATGTGTATATCCATCTACCTTGCACACACTTGGCTATCCCTTTGAGGGTATAAACACCCACCCTACATGAGTAGCACCTACTAAAGTCTGAGAATTCCTACCAAGCAAATTTAATTATATTTGATTGATTAGGAACAAGTAACTAACTCTATTTATGTATATTCTTAGAAAAAAAAAAAAAAAAACTTAGCCATTTTTGTCTAAATTTTTAAGTTGAGGTTTAATCAAGCTTCATTGCACCTCAATCTCACCGTTTAACCAAACTTGGATGAGCATAACACTGAGGTTCGACCATCCTTGGTTGAACCTATAAAAAATAAACTCGATTGGCTAGGTGAGATCTTCACACCCACCTATGGAATTTACGATCAAAAAGCAAATCCGCGTCAAGGTGCAGTGCCTAATATGTGAGCGACCAACTGTGCCACACCAACATTTTAAATGTAAAACAACAAAATTGTGGATAACATATGAAAAACTACAATTTTTGTCTTTGTTCAACGAAGCTTGGACGAACCTCAAGGTTAAGCTTAACAAGCTTGGTGGAACCTCAGGGTTGAGCTTGCAAGGGTTGACCAAACTTCATTAAAAGAACCCAAGAATTGTCCATTTAACCAAATTATCACAAAAAAGTCTAGAAATGGGACTAGTTTATTAATTGGTGTCAAATTAAAAGTTTAGTTATATTTATTTGATCATGGGGAGGTAACTTACTCCATTTATGTGCTTTTATAGAGATATTTAGCCATTTTTGGTCAACTCTTTAAGTTAAAATTCAACTAAGCTTGATCACACTTCATTCTTATTGTTAAGCTTGGCCAATCATAAATTACATTGAGGTTCAGATAGGTCTTGATGAATCTCAATGTTTAGGTTTGACCATCCTTGGTTAAACCTTAGGTGGTGTATGGTACGCAGAATCTTTAAATTAGAATAAAAATTACATTCTTAAAAAAGTTATTGATGAAAATCTGAAGCTATGAATGTTATATTACCGTGTTTGATTATACATCAGAATCTTATACAACTTTTCTTTTAACCTCAAAATTTTAGATAATGAAATAATCTTTACTATAAAAATATTAATTTTAATAAATTAATTTTATTAAAAATAATAAAATTATTTTTTATTAATACAATAAATAACTAAAATTTATTATTAAACATATTGATTTTTTTTTCAAATAATAAGTATTTTTATTAAAATAATAAACTTAATTTTTACTAAAAATAGTAAAATTGGTTTTTTATTAAAAATAATAAAATCAGTTGTGATGAAAAAAATATTTTAAAAAATAATAATAAAATGAATATTTCATAAAAATATAAAATTATTATTAATAATAATAAATAGTTAGAATTAAAATAATTTTCAAATAATAAAGCATTTTTTATTAAAATAAAAAACTTAATTTTAATTAAAGGTAGTAAAATTGGTTTTTATTAAAAATAATAAAATTAGTGTTGATGGAAAAATAATTATATAAAATTATTTTTTAAAAAACAATAAAATGAATATTTCATAAAAATATAAAATTTATCATTATTAATATAAATTAGAATAAAAAATAATTTTCAAATAATAAAGTATTTTTATTAAAATAATAAACTATATTTTAATTAAAATTAGTAAAATTAGTTTTTTATTGAAATAGTAAAATTAGTTGTGATTGAAAAAATAATAATAAAATTATTTTTTAAAAAATAATAAAATGGATATTTCATAAAAATATAAAAATTATTATTGTTGTTGTTGTTGTTGTTGTTGTTAAGTTAAAAAATTAATATATTTTATTAAAATATTATTTTTAATAAAAAATTATTATATTTAATAAAAAAACATTAAAATAGGTGAAATAAGGATGGCAATTTTTTTTTTTTTTTTATTTTTTTTTTGTTGCTGTGAGCTTTTTTTTGGCCTTCAAAAAAAAAATTTTTGTCATGGTAATCAATTTTTAAGGAAAGTCACTACCACCTATTTCAATGGGAATCACTTTCTTATCGTGGGTGAGAATCCTACTTTCTCGGGAATCATTTTTTCACTACTAAAAAAGTACAAATAATAAATCAAACATGATGATCTTTAATATTCTCATTTCCATCCCTAATATTACCTCATACCAAACGCACCCTTAATGTCTAAGTTGAGTGGGCGTGGGTATGTTGAAAGGGTAAATATGTTATTTTTGTTTTGAAAACACACTTTTCAAATACATTTTCTTGACATTGTCCTTGAGAATTGTTGGATTGCCTTGAGTCACGCATTAACATGTGATTCGAGACGATCCAACAATTTTCAGGTACAATGTGTCACGACGCCCCTGTTGTAGGTTGACATCATGATCGGCACAATGTACTATACACTGTACATACTCATATATAATATACAATACACTGTCAGCATCAACTGACATTCACAATAATTCTCAAAATTTTTAAAAATTTTGACCGCATCTCCCCATAAAATGGACATTTCACATTTTTCTCTGATATACCACAAATCAAATCATATATATATATACTCATTCACAATATCCATTCGTGTCCTTCATTCCACAATAAATAATCTTCCCAATATCACAAGCACTTCATAACCCAAAATGTTCAAATACTATTTATTTCTCAAGTCATTTCATCCACCATCATCATATGATTAAATATATCATCTTTAAACATTTCATAATCTAAATAACAAAACTCATATTCTCATTCAACCCAACTATGTAATAGTATATAAATAATAATGTGATAATTATACTTATCAAAATAAAGAAAAGTAACTCATATCCTCCAATGCATGCATACATATACCAGATGAATGCAATCACGTGATTATCACTCACGAATTTTTCTTTTTCCCTTCGACTCGGTACCTGAAATATTTGAGGAAATGAAGTGAGCAATCAACAAGCTCAATGAATATATCTCTTAATATGGCAATCATATGCATTTAGGGAAACATGACATTTAAAATCTTTTAAAACAATTATTAAACACATGCATCATTCAACGAATATATCATACATGTCAACAACATAGATTTCATGATTTTTCAAGAAAACAATGCATCATTTTCAACTAAAACCACAATCTTCCTCCTTATCGTAATGGAGCGGGTACGACCTCCTTATTATGCGCCGATAAGGAGCCTACGCTCAGACCCCACATTACTCAATTCATAGTCATTTCAAGGATCTCCAATCCTTTTTAGGACAAGCCTACTAACAATGAGGTTATGCATAACACTCATCCGGGTCTAATTCTTAACGAAGTGACACCAACTTGCCTTTGCAAGTCTCACATACTCCAAAGCTAAAAAAATCATTTATGAATGCAAATTAAAACACAATGCAACAATATATGCATAGCATATTTACATTCAAACATTTCATATATATATATATATATATATATATATAATGTCATACAAGAACCAAATCAAAAAAATATACTCACAATACACGACTTTCTAACTTAAATACAATCACCGTCGCTTTCGAGTCCAGTTCCAATTAAATCCAACTAACTCAACCTGTCACAATCACTCCATAATTCAATTTCATTTATTCATATCTATTTACATATTTAATTTCTCAACTCACTTCAAATCACTAATAATAAAGATCAACCTGAAAAATATTATACACATTCTGTGAATTTAGATTCCAACTCAATTTAGGACTTATAAACAGTTGAAAAACTACTATCTGGTTTCTATGGTCAATCTAGATATTTCCACAAGAAAGAACTGTGAAAATAGATTTCCAATTCGAATTTTCATTAGTTCTCAGTTTTATTTTTCTCCTCGAACATATATCAATTTTATTAAACATATAATACATTCCTAAAATTATTTTGTCTTTATCGACACGTGTAAAATCAGTTATACTACCATTCTACTACCTTCAACAGGTATTTTACTAAGGTTTTACACGTTCGCGAAAGTCACGAAAGTAAATTTTACTCACCAAAACCATATATTTAGTTACTAAAAATATCAAATTATATCCAAAAATCACAATTTTGGCATTGAAACGTCTGAAATTTAGTTCTCTACGATTCTATGATCTCAAACCGGAGTTTCACTAGATTCCAATTCCATTTTATTCACTGGAAATAATCATAGTACTATTCACATCACTGTTCATTGGAAACATGGATAATTTTTACTAAAATTGTCAAACGGTCTCCAAAAATCATGAAATTAGCATCGATGGACTCACAACAGTTCATTCTACCATTCTATAGCCTTAAACTGGAGTTTCATCGGGTTTTAATATGATTCAAAAGGTTTCCAATATAAACTCTAACTTCCAACAGCCATAAAAATTTTAAATGAACAAATAAATGAAATTTAACCACATATTCGGGGCTTCTACAGTCTAAGGAGTATTTTTCAACCCTTCGAGTAAATTTTCATTTAAGTCGGGTCAAAACCCCAATTTTGAAAATATCATAAAACGACTTCCATAGCAAAAATTAATCCGAGAGACTCGTTACATCTAGCTTAGATATCAATTTCACGAAGAACTAAAGTGAAAATAACTTACCGCGGGTCCCGATTTGACGCAAAATCGGCGTTCCCACCTCTTTTTCCTTTTCCTCCTTCTCCGTTCTTCTTTCTTCTTTCTTCTTTCTTCTTTCTCTTTCTCTTTTTTTTTTCTTCCTAAAACGTGGAGAGAAAGAGATTCAAGAGAGATTTTTTTTTTAAACGTTGGAGAGAGAGAGAGAGAAATAAATTAGAAATGAGAGATATTTATTTTATTTTTTTCCCATGCTTCTCATGCAACTATTCATTCAACTATTCAATTACTTTAACAACTCTTCATTCACTTCACAACCTCATTTAATTATTTAATCATCAACTCAATTCACATATTTAATTAACCAACCCATTCAACTAATAAAACTTGCATTATTCATTTAATAATTTGATTTATTTGCTCGTACCCCTTAGATATAACATGTATTTTTATATACGCATATATTTGCCTCTTATGTATAAAATACGTGTATTATACATCTCGATATATACGTAATTCAACGTATGTATTTAATTAAAACTAGGGGTGTTACATAATGTCAATAAAATGTGTTTAGAAATTACTCTTTTATAATATAGTAGAGCACAACAACTGGCAGTAACGTGGCTTTCACTAGTCATATCATTCCATTCACCATTTATTATAATTAGATGTAATTATATTTGTTGGACCATGTTCCGGGGATGTCAAGCTGGACATTTTGTGCCATATTAACTAGATCAATACGAGAAGAGCATCAGATCGGCACTACCGACCTATATGACTGGTTAGCAATTGTGGGAGGACGTCGTTAGACGTTAGTCGTTAGCCCGGAAGGATATGAGGTCACATACCGACCTTAAGGGGAGGCCATCTCCTTGATAACATGCAAAGAGAGAGTTATAGCCTCAGCTTGGCCTACAGAGCTGAAGATTTCTCAGATTACTTAACTGATAACAACTAAATAGGTTCGGATAACGATAAGGCGAGATTTGCAGTGACAAGATCGGGATCTACTCCTTATCCGACAACGATAAGGCTTAAAACACTATCAGTTCGACTAGGAGGCTGTTAAGTCATCTTGATCCAATGAGGATTGCTCCAGATCCTCCTGATCCTGCTAGGAATCATGTGTGCCCTCCTAGTACAACACTAATTCCTGATTCTACAACAACTCTACTACAAGGCCAAAGACCTTCAACCCTCTTTATAAATACATCATAACCCCTAAAAGGGAGATGAGCAATTCTTCTCGACATAGTTCAATACTATTAACTCTACGGAGCTCTGAACTAACTTAGGCATCAGAGGGTCTTTGGCATACACCACACCGGTGTTCCTCATGATAGCCTATTCTCTCTTGTTTTCCTCTCTCAGATTAGCAACCACTGGCGATCTTTCCAGCACTCCAACGAGTTTCAGATTAGCATCTTTCCTCCCCCTTATCGTCTACTGGTGTTGGTCAAATCTTGCACCAACAGTTGGCGCCGTTTGTGGGCATCGACATTGAAAGCTAGAAACAGCTCTGCCACCATGAGTCAGGAGGCAGAAATGTCGGTTGAGGTGGAACCCGTCGCTAAGCCTGTGGCACCCCAAGGAAAAAGGGGAAGACCATCGAAGAAGCAGTCAAATAGCTCTTCTCAAAAGTAAAAAGACTCTGCTTAGAAGAAAAAGTTAAGGTTAACGGCCATCGAAAAAAATCTTAAGAAAATCTCTCAAAATGTCTTCGAACAACAAAGGTGATTCGCAAGGAAGAAATCGATCAGTGTTACGATCGAGACGCTAATTCGCAAATGTCATCTGAGGGAGTTTGTAAAATACTCCAACGAACAAAGGGCTCCAAAAAACTACTGAGCTTGGCCAGTCAGTGGAATAAGAACGATACTTGGTGGAAATCAGCTCGGTACTTCTAACCGAGTTATGAAGGCCTGCGTCCGAGAATCCAGATCGGAAGTCATGAACTTTGGATACCGACCTAACAAGTAGAAGAGGCCCAAGACATCCTCCGCTCACATGTCGATGCCCTAGTAGTCACGATGATCATAGCCAACTACACAGTCCACCGAATGTTGGTTGAGAACGGGAGCTTGGCATACATCATTTACTAGTCAGCATTTGAAAAACCAGAGCTGACCAAGGAGCAACTCAGCCCGATAGATGTCTCTTTAATTGGATTTACCATAAACAACATCATGCCAGAAGGAAGAATAACTCTACAGGTGACAGCAGGAAACTCAGAGCACAAGGTCACAATCATGACCAACTTCTTGGTGGTAAAATGTCCTACTGTCTATAACGCCATAATAAGAAGACCACTTCTCAATAATTTAAGGGTTGTGGTGTCAACTTATCACCTAGCTCTGAAATTTCCAGCAGAAAGAGGTGTTGGGGTTGTACGGAGCAGCCAAGAAGAGTCAAGGGATTGCTATGTCACTGCGATGAAAAAGAATATGGGACATACAGAAAGTCTCAAAGATATAGAGGAGCGATTGATGCTGCTAGACCTTCCGGTCAGTCCAGACCTTGACCCCAGAGAAGAAGTGTCGGGGCTCGAAGCCCAGGACGAATGGGAAGAGGCGCAGATCGATGAAGATTTCGCAAAAATTGTCAAGATCGAAATAGGGATGAACGCGTCCCTTATCGACCAGTTGGTCGGTGTCCTAAAAGAGCATAAAGATGTGTTCACCTGGTCACACAAAGATATGTCGAGCATACCGACCACCGTGATGGTACATCGCCTTAATGTCGATCTAGTGCCCAAACCAGTTCGACAGAAAATAAGAGCTCTTAGTTCCGACAAAGCTCAAGGTTTACGAGAAGAAGTAGACAAGCTACTAGCACCAGGCTTCATCAGAGAAGTCCTCTATCCAGATTGTTTGGCCAATGTGGTGATGGTAAAAAAACTCAACAGAAAATAGAGAACATGCGTCGACTTCACTGACCTGAACAAGGCATGCCCAAATGATAGTTTCCCACTACCCGAACTCGACCAGCTGGTAGATGCGATGGCGGGTCATGAACTGTTGAGCTTCATGGACGCATATTCAGGGTAGAACTAGATTGTGCTGAGTCGAATAGATGAAGAAAAGGCAGCTTTTATCACAAATCGAGGTCTGTTTTGTTACAAGGTGATGCCCTTCGGTTTGAAAAATGTCGGGGCTACTTACCATAGGCTGGTCAATAGCATGTTCGCGGGGAAGATCGGAGTCAACATGAAAGTTTACGTTGACAACATGTTGGTAAAAAGCGTGGAAGCAACAACACATCCTACCGACCTGGTGGATGTGTTTAGTATACTAAGAAAGTACAACATAAAGCTCAACCCGACAAAGTGCACTTTTGGTTTGGGGTGAGCTCAGGCAAGTTTTCGGGATTCCTCATAAACCAACGAGGAATCGAGGCTAAACCCGATAAGATCAGAGCTTTAGTCGACATGAAGTCACCTCGGACTGTAATAGAAGTCCAAAGGCTTACCGAGTGTGTAGCCGCGTTGAGCAGGTTCATCTCCAAGTTCACAGACAAATGCCTTCCATTCTTCAAGCTGATCAAGAAGAAGTCGGTGGAATGGACCCCGGAATATGAGAAGGCCTTCCAGGAGTTAAAGGCCTACCTAAGCCAAGCTCATCTACTGGCGAAACCTCTTCATGGAGAAAATCTTTTTTTATACTTAGCAGTTTCAGAAGCAACAGTTAGTTCTGCCATGGTCAGGGAAAAGCTAGAAGGTCAGAAGGTTGTATACTACATCAGCAAGTCCTTGCTCGACGCAGAGACATATATCTAGAGATATAGAAACTTGCCCTCGCACTAGTCACTTCAACTCGAAAATTGAGACCATATTTTCAGGCTCACACCATAGTAGTCCTCACCAAGCACCCGTTACAGCAGGTGTTCTTAAGGCCAGAGACATCCGGACGATTGACTAAGTGAGCCATTGAGCTAAGTGAGTTCGACATCGAGTACCAACCTCGTACAGCTGTGAAAGGTCAAGCATTGGCAGATTTCTTGTCTGAGCTGCCTCGAACAGCTCGGCCTACCGACCTGGTCCCTCAGGAAGCCTAGAAGTTGTTTGTCGACGGTTCATTCAACAAGCAAGGATGCAGAGAAGGAATAGTACTCATCTCCCCCAGATATGAGAAACATCTATGTGCTATTTGCTTCAGTTTCCCAGCTTCCAATAACGAAGCAGAGTACGAAGCACTCTTGGCTAGTTTGAGACTTGCTCTTAGTTGGGGGTGGGCAAATCGATCATCCATTGTGATTCTCAGCTCGTCGCGAGGCAAGTTACATCAGAATATCAGGCTAAAGATGAGAGGATGCAAGCATACTTGAAGAAAGCTTTGGCTTTGTTGGGAAAATTCAAGGAATATGAAGTGACACAGGTGCCAAGAATTGAAAATGCCTTAGTTGATGCACTTTTCAAGTTGGCCTCCTCATCTGAGGTCGAGGTCATGATTCAGGTCCCAGTGGAATTTTTACCAACTCGGAGTATCGCCAAACTTGGTCATGCCGACATCGACCAACAGGTCGACACTCTTAATCGAACTTCATCATGGATAGACCCGATCAAAAAATTCATACACAATAGCGAGCTGCCCGATGACAAGGTCAAAGCAAGAAAGGTGCAAAGACAAGCTGCTAGGTACTCCATAATAGATGATCAGCTCCATAAACGCAGTTTCACGATGCCTTACTTGAGGTGCCTATGGGAAGAGCAGGCACGACAAGTTCTGGAGGAAATTCATGCGGGCATATGCGGCAACCACTATCGCAAAAGAACTCTCGTATACAAAGTTCTCTGCCAAGGCTATTACTGGCCGACAGTCCATAAAGATTTTGTACGAATAGCTCAAAAATGTGATAGTTGTCAGAGACATGAAACCAACATCCGACCTCAGGCAGAGAACCTCTCGCAAATCTAGAGCCCATGGTCTTTTGCTTAGTGGGGGTGGATTTAATAGGACCCCTACCTGTAAAGTACAGGTCAAGTTCGCAATCGTTGTTGTGGATTATTTCACCAAGTGGGCAGAAGCAGAACCTTTAGCACATATTACTGAGCAGAAGACCACGCGCTTCATCTAGCAGTCGATTATGTGCCGGTTTGGTGTCCCATGTGTCATTATCTCCGATAACGACAAGCAGTTCGACAACGCTAAGTTCAAATCATTCTGCGAAAACTTCGGTATTCGACACTTCCTTTATACCCCTGCTCACTCTCAAGCCAACGGTCAGGTGGAAGTTGTGAACAAAATTATCAAACATGCACTGAAGGCCAGGCTTGAGGAAAATAAGGGAATGTGGGTCGAAGATATGTCGCAAGTCCTCTGGTCATACCGCACCACCTCCCGGACGACGACAGAAGAAACACCTTTCTCCTTAGCCTTCGGGATTGAGGTTATCATCCTAGTCGAGCTCGGGATACCGACCTTGAGGACCTCTCATTTCAACGAATCTAGGAATATGGAAGCTCAGTATACCGACTTGGACTTACTCGAACAAAGAAGATAACAGGCGCAACTCAAACTAGTAACATATTACTAGAAGGTCTCTAGATACTATAACACTAAGGTGAAACAAAAAGGCTTCAAGGTTGGCGACCTAGTACTAAGAAAAGTCATGTTGAACACGCGCGAACCCGGAGTAGGTGCCCTCGGTCTCAACTGGGAAAGGCCTTACAAGATCACTACAATACTCTGCTCGGGTGTGTATGAGCTTGAAGACTTGTCAGAAAAGAAGGATACTTAAGCCTTGGAATGCAGAGTATCTCAAGAGGTACTATCAGTAGCAATAGCAATGGCGGTAACAATAGTGATAAAATACTTAGTCATTGATCAACTTATCTACACTGATTGTCAACTTATAGTTCATCTACATCAATAAAAAGATCTTTTTCCTACATATCTCTGAGTCTATAGTACGATTATTAAAGTGCCTTGGGACTACCGACTAGATCGAAGGTCACCGAGAAGTAGAGCCTCAAGCCCTAGAATACCTTAGGGGCACCGAGCTTCAGCTAGGTACCAACCAAGAAGATGGCCTAGCCAAAAGTGCCTTGGGATACCCACTTCCAGAGGTCGGTATCACCGAGAAAAAGGTTAATAACCTACAATACCTTGGGGCAGCAGTGATGCTAGCCACCGAGAAGAGGACTTAAGTCCAAAATGCCTTGGGGGGTCAGGCAGTTCCCACCTAGATGAACAAAGTGAATAATACTCACTTGCCCTTCGACTAGTCGGAAAGATAAAACAACACGGAACTTACTTAACCTACTGACCTCCTCCTGCCCTACCATGGAACGAAAGGTACGAGCTCGGAATGTGTTATCTAACCTACCGATCTCACCCTGCTTGCTACCATACATATGGAACATATGACCTCGGTACGTAATACCTAGACCTACCGACCGCACCATCTACAAGTACAAGGCAGTTCATACTTAGTAAAATTTCAAATAGATTCCAAGAACAAACAACAGGGACGGGAAAACAAATCTCAACACAAAATAAGAAATGGTATTTATCCAACACTCATAAACAGAAGAAAGTGAAGGAAAAGAGTATAAGGCATGCAAACCTTAGGCAAAAAAAGGGGCATGCAGACCAACAAAGAGCCAAAACACCAAAAAGGCCCAAGCCTAAGGAGCAGGATCCTGGCCGGTAGCATGCTTCATTAGGTGAGCAAGGCTCGGGGCATCAGAGACATTGTCAATATTAAGGTTCGATCCTCTGGGCCAACCTGCTCGGCATGCTTTTCTCCCTCCTCGACGTCACCCACCTCGACCCCTTTGACATCCATATCTCGTTGTCAATTGTCAAAAGGAATGAAGTCTGCTGCCCTCGAAATACTCATCCAGGTCAGCTCAAAAGACGGTTATGGCCTCTTGACAAGCCGCATCAATGACCTCTTGTGTCACGACGCCCCTGACGTAGGCTGACGTCATGACCGGCACAGTGTATTATACACTATACACTGTGTATTATTTATTCCTCCTCTTCTTCTTCTATACACTCAATCCACATGAGACATACACGTGGTGTACATCGATTTCTATTTAAAATCACGTTCCGAACTTACTGTTGACAGTTTCAAGTTCCTTTGTCGCATGTACACATGACTTTAATGGTACGTATACGTGTATTATACATTTTGATATACGCATACTTCAATGTACGTAGTTCATTAAACTACGGGATGTTACATCTTGAAACTGCGAAGAAGTTTTAAAGGCCTCAACCTTAATCCCTCTAGCGCGGCAAAATCAGCTCGAAGGGACTCTAGCTCAGAGTTCTTCAACTTAAGCCAATTTTGGATATCAGCGGCCATGGCAGTGTTTCGAGCCTCGACATCATTCGCCTTCATTTGGGCCTCAACCATTCGAGCATGCATGACAGTCATCTCGGTAGAGTAGTCCGTTTGCTTCTTCTCAGCCTGACGAAGAGAGAGGATCGTCTGAGCTACCCCCTACAGAGCAGGAAATTGTGAGTTGACGAAAAACACGCGATGGAACAAGACAAATAGGATTTTGATCTTACCGAGGTGATCATCTTTATAACACAAAAAGATTCTCTTGCAAGGACTTCTCCTCCAGATGGATCACCATTGATCAAGGAATGCCAACCTGGAACTCACCTACCCTCAAGTTGGTGATGCCGACCCTGTGAAAGACAAAGTCCTCATCAGGGCAAAGCCTTTTTGAAGGTGGTTGCTCGGAGGGACCCACTAAGGGAGCCTTGGACTTTCTCCTTAGTGACTCCTCTGTAGCAGGGGGAGCCGGGAGCCACTGTCTGCTCAGGAGGAGGAGGCGTAGGGGCTACCAGGGTAGACCTCGGACCCTTCAAAGCCACCGTCTTCTTCCTAACACCACTTGCTGATGTTCTTTCGACAGCCCCGTTAGAAGAGATCTCCTACAAACGAGAAGGGTTGGCAGAATATTTGCTCGTCGACTTCTTGGGGGTCGTGTCTGATGCCTTTTTCTTCTTCTTCTTCTTGTTTTGATCGATGCCGAGTTTTTGGAAGCCTGCAAAGAAACATAGACTTTGTCAAAATGATACACAAAAATCAAATCGATAACAATAAAACAAAGGAAAAACCGACTTATGGCCTAAAAACATAACGTCACGCTCGATTATAGAAGCTCGATGGAAGCGGCTCGAAGTAAGGTTCAAATGTCAATCTTGATCTCTTTGTGGAAGAAGCCTGATGGCGTAAATACGCAAAAAATCGTGATCTTCCTCTTTCAAATCCTTCCAAGAAATTGTAAAGGAACACAATAAGAAAAATGAGTATTGAGCAGCTACATGCCAACCCAATCTAACATAGCAGAAAAATTAAGGGAAGAGCTCAGTACCTGGTTATGCGAACCTAGTCGGCACTCCTAAAACTTCCAACCACGCCCCGGAAGCAAAGAACCAAGTGTTCTTCTAAGTCTTATTCGAAGAGGGGTTCTTAGTGATAAGAGGACCCCCCTTCGCCCCCTGATGTGTGGTTGCATAGTACCAGCCCTTGCAATGGGGGCGAGACTTCAAAGTGTAAGCCAACTTAATATCTATGGGACTAAACTTGGGCCACTTGCTCTTGTGCCACAACACCATACAACTTAAAATAGCCCTCCAGACATTGGGATTAAGCTGAGTTGGAGCAACACTCAACTCGGAGAGCAACCGACACAATGGGGCTTGAATCGGGAGCCTCAACCCATCTCGAAATGTATGGGTATTCATGGCTACTTCACCCTCACACAGGCAGCTCAGCCGATCATTCGAACCTGGAGCTCTGAGCTCAACAATACACGTCATGCTAAGCTCGTTGCGGAGTTGAGCCAAATCTCAGTGCCTTATGCTTGACGGGATCAGGTCAGAAGTATAAACTTTTCCACCGAGCTCGCCAGGTGCAAAGCTCTCCGCCACGGGAGGACGACCCGAGGTGCTCGGCTCGACTGTCCCTAGCACAGAACCTGAACGATCTACACATATGGGAGGCACATCAAGTACCTCCTAGTCGAAAAAGGTCTCCTTGGAGCCCTATTCTCCTTCAAGATCGGGTTCGTCATCGGGTGCTTCTTCGCACCCGTTTTCCTCGTCCTCGGAACCGTTGTCGTCTACTTCTAAGGTTCCTCAATGGTGCCCTCATCAGCACCAACCATCTGGTCGATGCCAAGCCCCGCTGCTAGAGGCTCTTCGCCCGAGAATTAACTCCTCGGCACAATAAGGGTCTTGGTCAATACCTAAATTAAGGTCGGTCATATCTACCTCTAACCTCCTAAAAAATTGTTATAAATACTAAGCATGAAATAGGAGATTACCGAGCTCACTGGAATTCGAAAACAAGATGTTGAGCCAAATGACGAACCCACTATATATAGTGAGTCCCACGCGTGCGTCATAAATGCAACACCCATCTCGAGGAGAGATCGAACGGTCCAAGCTCGCAGAATGTGCGCCAGCTATAAAAGCGGCGCACATTGGTTCGTACGACGCGACATGACAAGAGGTAGTTGGGGACCTCGGTAATAGATCCTAGCTCGGAGCCTCCAACCAAACCATTTTTTCGCTGAGCCTAGGGGGTAGATGTTGGAACACGTTTCCTGGATGCCGAGTTGGACATCTTGTGCCATTTTAACCAGATCAAGACAAGAAGAGCACCAGGTCGGCACTACCGACCTGTATGACAGGTCAGCAATTGTGAGAGGACATCGTTAGCCGTTAGCCATTAGCCCGAAAGGATATGAGGTCACATACTGACCTGGATGTACCGACCTCAAAGGGAGGTCATCTCCTTGATAACAAGCAAAGGGAAAGCCCCAGCTCGGCCTACCGGGTTGAAGATTTCTCCAACTACTTAACTGATAACAACTACACATGTTTGGATAACGGTAAAATGAGATTTGTGGTGACAAGATCGAGATCTACTCCTTATCCGACCATGATAATGCTTAAAGTACTATCAGTTCGACTAGGAGGTTGTTAAGTCATCTTGATCCAATGAAGATCACTCCAAATCCTCCTGATCCTGCTAGGAATCATGTGTGCCCTCCTAATACAACACTAATTCCTGATTCTACAACAACTCTACTACAAGGCCAAAGACCTTTAACCCTCTCTATAAATACATCATAACTCCTAAAGGGGAGATGAGCAATTCTTCTCGACATAGTTCAGTACTATTAACTCTACGAAACTCTAAACTAACTTAGGCATCGGAGGGTCTTTGACCGACACCACACCGGTGTTCCTCACGATAACCTATTCTTTCTTGTTTTTCTCTCTCAAATTAGCAACTTCCGGCGATCTTTCCAGCACTCTGACGAGTTTCAAATCAACATCTCTACTCTACCTCATCGTCTATCGGTATTGGTCAAATCTTGTACCAACAATATCTTTATCTTCATTAAATTATTTATGATATATTAAGAAGTCATATGCATTTTTTAAAGGAACTCATCGAATGAAAATCACGTTAAAAATCAACTCCATTTTTAATATTTAGATTGCGAATGGGCAACGATAAAGGACTCCGAGAGATTCAAACTCCAACTAACTTATCATCTCCCATTAGTTATAATACAAAAGGTTTTTTTTTAAAAAGAGAAGACATTATTCTAATTTAAAATAAAAATATAATTATAAATGCAACTAAATTATCATAGTTGTGTATTATGTATCTTAGGCATACTCAATAATAATGATAATAGTGTAGTTGAATATATAGTGGTAACTTTTTTGTTGTTAAAATAGATTTTTCATTTCTTATGATGCATTTGGTAGAGTTTTAGGTTGGTCAGTGGAGAAAAGAAAAGTGCTACAATAAGTTAATAACTAGAACATAAATTATAACCTAAATATTGTATATCAACAATTTTGAATGGTCATGGGTTAAGTTTGATTTTAATCAATTTAAAAGTACTGTTATATGTAAACGTCAGCTAGCTTTAAAGGTGTACATCTGAACTCCTTCATTTGAAGTCGAGAGTTTGATTTTTTCCTTTATAAATAAGTGAGTTTTCTTTTTTTTAATAAAAGTAGGAGCGAGATCATGGTAGTTGATTCACATGGTCCTCATCCACATCTTATGCCCCTCGCAGTTGTACTCACATTCTTGACCCTACTGAAGGTCCCAACTTACAGTGACCCCCGAATTAGGGGTGGCAATTCGTGTTGTCGTGTCGTAATCCGTCGTGTTGTAATCGTGTATAATAAAATATATTGTAAACTCAAACACGACACGTTTAAATAATGTGTCATTATATATAAACTCAATCACGACACGTTTAATAAATGGGTTAAACATATTAATCTGTTTATAACCCTTAAAGCTTAAACAATTTTATTCTAACCTATTTATCATATATAAATTTTAAATTAACATATAAATCAAAAATTTTAAATCTTAATTATACAACCATATAATAAAGATCAAATAAAATATTTTAGACTTAGAGTTTCAACATATGATATAAAATATTAAGAAATATTCACACATAACATAAGTCTCAACATAAAATATAATCATAATAAACTGGTCAATTTTGAATTTAGCAAGTCTACCTGATTTTGATCTAAATTTTAATTGTGTCTAATTAGATTTAATCTATTTTAACCCACATCTATTTATGCAAAATTTAAATTTATTTATTTTGTGCGAGTTTTGAGTCATATTATCGTGTATCAACCTCGGGTGGACACTTAAAAAAAAAGAAAGTAGTGCTATATTTTTTTGAAATGAGAAGAAATACAGAGATTGAGAAGCTCTCCTTTCTGCGCTTGGTGACATGAAGACTTGGGAACTTGAGAATCCTTCACTCGCCTCTTCTCCTTCTCCTTCTTCTTCTTCTTCGTCTCTCGATATTTCAACTTTCATTCACACGTCTTCTTACTGGTATTCTTCTCTCTACTCTCTCTGCTCTCTCTCGCCTTTGCATCTGAAAACATTAAAGTTGTACAATTTCTCCCTTTCTCTTGTGAATTCTTTATACACAGTGAGGAGAACGTGTACTTGCTGTGCAAGAAACTAAGCACGATTGGCTTGGCAGATGCAGGGAGCTCTGATCTTTTTGTTGTGTTCATATCCAATGACACCAAACAGGCATGTTTTAATTACCCATTAATTTTCGTTTTTGTTCCGGTTCTTATTTTGTATTCTCTCTTCCAATATTGCAAATGTTATGCCCAGCAATTGAAGAGTTCAGCAGAAAAATTATCTTTTCCAGTTTTACTTTTTCTTCTTTGGAATTTTGGGTCTTGGATTTTGGTATCAGAGAGAGAATTATCAAAAGAGTTGTTTTTTTTTTCTTCTAATGCCCTGCATTGAATTAGATTAAGTTTGCTCAAGAAACAATGCAAGCTTTATTAATATCATTGAGAAATTATGAATGGATTCTGAAGTTTTAAGCAAAAGGGTTTGCCATTATGGGTCTGTTATGGCTGATTGTGGAAGAATAACTCTCTGATGAATTCAGTTTGCTCAAATTTGAAAATAATTTTGTTTTAAAAGACCATTTTAAATTAAAAAAAATTGAAATCAACTTTTTTTTTTTTTTTTAAATCTTTCAGAAGCATTAGTCTGAATCATAGGAGGGTATGGTTTTCCTAACATTAATGTCTTTCCCTATGGTGAAGTTTCATTAGGAGGATTCGTGCTAAAAGTAGGTAACTTCTCAAAAGAATAGCCGACCAAGGATTGCATTCGAAAAAGAACATAGTTTGTCATGTTGTTAGGCTAGCTCCTAAGGATGCCACTCTATATTATTTCAGATCTTTCCTGTAAGGATCTGCTTAAAATGCTTACAAACTCAAAAAAAAGAAAAAAAAGATTAAAAAAAAGAAAGAAAAGAGAAGATAAGAGCTTCCAAATTTTTACTCCAATATTCATAGAAGATTAAAATAATAAATAGAAGGTGTCCCAAATTGATGTGCCATGGAACATTGTGGAAAGAACATAATGTTGGCTGAAATGAACAAAATTTATGAGAGTTGCCATATGGGACAAAAACAAGGAAAGGTGATTCATATTGCATGGACATATGAGAGATTACAAGGCATATTGCATGTAAATGGAAAAAGGTAGATTTGGTTAGATGTTAAATGAATTTAAGAAGCACTACCACTACATAACAAAGACCATCTAGTGAATTAACTGCTGATATAGGATTCGCGTTAGTGTTTTTTATTTTTTAACCATTGTAGTTGAGGAGCAAGGAATTCTCTTGAAGTGCTGATGATGAGGATGAAATTCCTAGAAGGGCAGAGAAAAGAGTGGAAGGCCATAGCTAATTTCTTACTACGGGGAAGAAACTATAATGATTTCCTTTATTTAATTATCATGGTCAACGTATATATTCTGTTTTGGCCCCCTCATTCACCTACCAAGAAGCACCCTCAAAGTCCATACCCTATTCCATTTTCTTGTGATGCATCTACTAGTCGGTTGCTTTTTGAAGATAAAGCTTGCTTGAATCTAGATGATAAACTGGTTTTTACTTTTAAGTCTTAATTAGCCGCATTACTCAAAATCTTTGTTCGAAGTACTTCTATTTGGTTCTTTTTGGTTCGAAAATTTTCTTTGTAAATTTCTTTCTGTGCATCTTGTTTATTTTAATGTAAATCATTAGTTGAGAATCTTGAGTAGATTTTAATACTCTTAGGGTATATTTGATCAAATAAGTTAATAAGCCTGCAACAAACAATTTCTTAAGAGCTTTGCCCAACATATATGTTGGCCCTATTGAGTCAGTCTGCCTACACTATTCTTTTGATTCGTTGAGCCTTAATTTTGTTAATGTTTGTTTGATGACTTGGAATGCATTCCTGTAGGTTCCACTCTGGCACCAAAAAGCTAGCAAACAAGCTGATGGCTTGGTTGTCTGGGATTATCATGTGGTTTGTATTCAGGTGAGTGCAGAAGTTAATTGAAGTTATGGGAGTACGAAAGCATCCTAAATTGGCTCATTATTTCTATCTCATTATGAACTTCAATGTGCAAAATACAGAGAAATGGTGACAGAAATACTGCTTGTCAAGTATGGGATCTCGATTCAGATCTTCCATTTCCAACTTCGTTACCCCAGTACGTCTCACAAGCTATTCAGCCATCGCTTTGGCTTTACCCTGAGTATCAGAGGTCAGCACTTGTAAGCTTTCGAGTTAGATCCTTTTAAAGTTCACATTTATCAAGATTTAGAAGGTACTACTGAAACTAATATTTCAAAAATCATAAGGAGAAGAACAATGTTAGCACTTTAAGAAATTTCTTTTAGAGTCACTGCATATGCTTTGGTGGCTGAGAAATGCTATTGAAGCCTTGCAAATTTATATTTATAGAAATATATAATTATCTGGTCAAAATTGTTCCAAAGTTAATTAAATCCTCAAGTGGTAACTGTATCAAAAATTAAAACTTTCCTTATTTCACTGTGCAACGTGGCACCTTTTGTGTGGTACGTCTGGCAGCCATATACACTGCTTTGCTACATTTGTCACCTTCTAGGCTTAAGTATCAAGATTCAGCAATCCTCAAGACACATGAGACCTCAGGACAAACCTTTAGACCGTTTTTGACTCTAGACTGGTGTTGGCTTTCATGTCCAAGCTATGGCTGAATGCTGCTAGGTGGATTCAGGATATTAAAATAGATGGGCAGTTGGTTACTCTACCTTTGCATAGTAGTATTTAACCTAACATGAACTAGGTTTAAGCTCTAAAATAGGAAGTAAAATTTTCCTTATTTTCTTAGTGGTTCTATTTCTACTTATTATAGAGGTGGATTTAGATATATTTATATTCTTAGCATGTTTTCTAATTTACTGACCTCTATCTTTTTCTTTTTTTCAAAAAATGGTTGTTGTAGAGTTTAAGCACAGCCTAAGTTTGAGGTCTTCCTCTGAAGGTTCACCTCACTAAATGGCCTCTACCATCTTTGGGAAATATTTATAGGAATCCTTAATAAATAAATGGGGTAAATGGGTATTGATAGATAGGACTTGTCTTTTATCTTGGAAATGGAGTTGGTTGATCCATGTTTGAGAAACTTGACTCCTATTATATTTATAGTATACCCTTTATTTCTCCCATCTCTCTTTTCTTCATGTTCTACTTGAATCCATATAGTCTTTTGTTCCCAATTCAAAATAAAGCTCCCTTATATATCTATTGAAATCATGACCATCTTTTGACTGCCCCAAAATTTAGACCATTGCATATCACATTGTGAGTTGGAGCTTAGAGGTCATGGGTTCAATCCAAAAAACCACCTCCATAGTGCCAAGTGAAGACTCCGTTCATTAATCCTTCCTCATACCTCAAAATGGCCTCGCCCTTCATATATGTGCAACTATACATGTATATATAAGTTAGGATCCACATACTCATGTAATTTGACCTATGACTTGTTGAACTCAATTCATTTTAAAATGCTTCAACTCAATCATATTGTTTTTCAAATTAATACTTGACTCAACTTAGCTAAGCCTTTTCCCAACTATATGAGGTCGGCTACATGAGTCTCACTTTATAGGGGCTAAGTCGACATTTAAGTTATAAGTAGTTATATTGTTCTTAATTATCTTTGTTTGTGTTATTTTAGGTCTCAATAATTGAATATTCTTTGGATTGGCATTACAAAATATAAATTAGGACTTTCTTGATTTTGAGTTTAAGACATGATATTTGAAAAATGAAAACTGAAAACTACAACATACAAAATATACTTTTTAATTCTCATATTTAAATCAGGATTCTTACGAGCATGAAGCTAAGTTTCTTTAGTTTTTGCTCATTCCATGTCTATATAATATTTCAGATTTGTCTATCTACATTTGTATCTCAAAGTTTACTATTTATTCATCATTTCTATCTAGAACCTGCAAGGGTTTAATTTTAATTTAATAATATGTATTTAAATATATCATATTCAATTATCCATCATCAAATCATCGCAACAAACATCTTTTGTGAATTTTCATGTTACAGGTTTTTTCGAGTGGTGCATGCTCCAGTTTTCCTCCGTTTCTTTGCCTCTGATAGGAGACACATGAAGGACTCTTTTGGAGGATGGATTGCTCAACCTCCTATATATGAACCCATACTTGCTGAAGGTAAATATGAAAAAAAAAACAACTTTTGATTGTTTTGCTTCCCAAACTAGTCTTAACTGAACTTTTGTTTCCTTTTGGAGGATAGATAGATGCTAGCAAGACACAAAATCCACGTATCAAATTTGATTGTCTAAAATGTCCTGGGCTTTTGCAATTTGATATTGGGTATGCATTTTTGTTGTTTAAGTCTATCATAAAGCTAATCCCCTTGCATGATTACATGGAAAAAGAACCAAATACGGGCATTTAAGAAGAAAGTTGAGTTTGTAAAAGAAAACCATCATAGGTCTTTAATGGATTTGGCCAATGATGTTGTGCCAAATGTTTGACGGGAAAACCATGCTTAACCATTGGTTTTTGAATTTGAAAGTAGCTTTGCAAACAATTTTTAAGAGTAATGATAAAGACACACTGGGTGTCAACGCCATTTCCTGACGCTTACACCCAGCCTCCGTTGGATGTTGGGGATGTTGCGCTATACACACGCATCCCCAAAACATCCAAGGGAGTTGGGTGCCAGCGTCGAGAAATAGCATTCACACCCAACGTACATAAAACATGTCACACCCCGCCCGGACGCGCCTAAACCTGCGGAACACTCACAGGCGTGGCGCGAATGCATTATAACAGTTTCCGAGTGCGCAGGCACACAATTGAGTACATATCTGATTTCATTAATTTCATAATTTTTTTTGTACAAAATATAATTGAGGGAACATCTTCCCAAAATCTCCCTATAAATAAACAAGGGGTACAAAATGTGGGCCCAAAAACCTCCACCCAATCCACCCTAGTCTCCTGTAAAAATGGCTAACAACGGGGTGAGCTATTGTCCAGTGGGTAAAATAGTTTGTGAATACGACAATTAATAAAGAAGACTTCATAATCAAACATCACATATGCACAACATAACATCATAAACAGTACAACATGTATGAATGCATGACACCGTCTCGTAATGGTTCTGTGATCGTACATAGCCCTGAATTCACGTACTGATGTCCATCTCCAGGTAAACCCGAATTCACATTATACGTCCCTCTCCATGGAAAACATCAAGAATAGTGAGCATTGCTCCAATAACTATTTTATGGATCACAAACCACTTACGTCCCTAGGTGGTTATGTATGATGACTATGCATGAACAGGTCCGGTCTTTACTAACATTAGACAGGATTTGACAAAGTCTGGTTATACTTATCAGGTTCAGTATCACCACGTGCATTGTTAGGATGTCCAGTATTACTTGTACAAGCAGATAACTTTCAAATAAGACCAACCAGACCAGTTTTCAGTCGAGAGGTGGGACACGAGGTCCACTTAAATACCAATCTTCTAGAACAACAAGCTGCCTCCCGTTCACTATTCAAAGTTACTGAGGACAAGACTAAATCTAATTGAGTCAAATTGACCACTAATCCGGCGTAGTAACAGTGTAATACATGAACTCCAAATATACAAATATAAGTATGACAAGTATGAACATTATACGCAATAATGTAGTGTAAATGGATAATAGCTATAATGATAAATGAATGAAAACTTTAATAAAAGTCATAAGACACACAAACCTATGTTTCGTTCCCCACCTTCAAATAAAACCTCTTTCTAGAACTGGCGCTTCTTCCCGAGTAGAACCGCCTTGCACTGCGAGGAGAGTATCTAAGAGAGAGTCTCAAAAAGAGGAGAGAAAAAATCACAAAGATAGTGATTAACCAACAAGGAGAGCAAGAGAGAAGAGAGAGTTGAGGTGTGAAAATGAGGGGGGGGTTTCCTTTTATAGAAAAAGGAATGCCCGAACCTTTGAGCAGTGCCCGAATTTCAAATTTTTTTTTTTTTTTTTTGTGTGTGTAATTTAGGGGTATTACAAAACATTTTTCATATATTAAATATTGATTCAATGAAAAGTCAAAGAATAGTGATCCCCTAGTTTCATTGTGATCTTCATGAATGAGGTATCATCTAGCAGTGTACTTCTGTTATGAATGTAAAGGAGATTTATACAAGAGCTATAATTTAACTCAAACTCGTTTGACCTAGAGGATGACCTAGTTTGGGTAGCCGTTGCTCTAGGGTCGTGTTATTTCGATTTCCCTACTATGTGATTGAGTCCCAAATATGCAATTGAGTTAAGTTAATTCAGTCAAGCTTCCAAGGTCAGAGCAGAACAAAATAGTATCAAACCTAATTTGACCCTGAGGAATCCAGATTCAACTTTAGATTTCAATTTTAAATTCAGCATCCCTATTTTCTAGATTTTGAGGAAAAAGAGGATATTGTTGCTAATCATAGATTTGTCCTAAAATTCTCCAAATTGTTTTGTTCAATAGTTTGTCTTCTTTTTTTCATTTAAGTTTACCTTATTTATGCTATATAGGTAAAATGACAAAAATACCCCTACTGGGAAAATTACAAATTGCTCCTCACAAGTATGGGGTATTGGTTGATAGACCCAAACAATTGTTGTCCATATATGACATTAAAGATACTATGGAGCTCCATAAACAATGTAGAAATTTCCTGCTATCATCTCTAAAAGTTCCAAAGTAGTACCTTTTTCTCCAAAAACTAAAGGCCTTAAGCCTGGCAAATGGCCCATGCCAATTTTGTTGTTATTGCATTGAATTCAGATGGATACTTCATGGAAGATGTAATATGGGGATATTTTTAAAAGCCACAAAGATGAAACAATCATTGCTAATGCAGGAAGTGATCAAGGTGTTTCAATTGTGTTGTTATTGAGTTATCTATTCTAGCACTCAAAACCCGAGTACTAGTAACCCTATCATACACAACCTGCACAAAACTTGTACAACACATGTATACAACCAACCAACATACCTAAACAAGTCTACCAGGCACAAGATTATAAAAATAACCATATGTCTCATAAATATCATAAATCTTCCATTAATCACACCAAGCATGATAAAATATATGAAAGCCAAATAACGGGGTTCAACTGACCCAGATAAATCCCATACGTAATAAATCCAAAATAATTAGTAAATTTCCTACTACTAATCCTACGTCTACGCCGCGTCAACCTATACTCACTTTCGAACAAGTGAGCAACCCAAATCAACACGTGACTCCCTTGCCCTTCTCTTGGGCACTAGATAAACCTGGAAGATGTGAAAAAAATGGGGTGAGCTAAAAAGCCCAGTGAAATGATATCACACATTGCCATCATATACTCATCAATAATTTAAAACAATGCATGAAATAACAAATCACATGATGAATATGCAACAATGCAAGTAGAAAAGTTTATACAAGTCAAATATTATTTAATTCCAAAATAAAGCCATACCCATGGAAAAGTCACATCTTGGACCCACATAGTTCAATTTTTGACACTACGCTTATACCAAGGTTATCGGCCTTAAGGTGAAATGACTTGGCACAATCAACCTCATGCCTACTATATCCCAGAACCACTCCATAGTTTTATGTGGAAAATATAATCATCTAGGTCATGGCCCTAACCTAGGAATATTCCACACCTCAACTCATGGTTATCGATCCTTAGGATTAATTCAAGGAAATTCCTTCCTTGTTCACTCAAATCCCTTTATTAGACATGCAATATTTCAAGCATAAAAACAATGATATTTAATACCCATGTAATTCATAAAACCAAAATTGTGCATAAACCAATGCACTCATGCATATAATTCATAAATCAATTCATAAACATGAAAACAGATTTATTTATTTATGATGATATATACACGATGGGAGGATGGAACCATACTCACTTCCAACTCGTAATTGTGCTCCAATCACCTTTTCGTAGCCTCCGCAATTAATTTCTAACCCATTCAATTCCTAAATACAAATATTATATTTTAGAATTATAAAATCATAAAACCAATGCTTAAACTAAAAACCCCCAAATCTGGACTCTTTTCAATTTACCATGGGTTTCCACCATGCAACCCTTGGTTAGATTTCATTAAAATAACGTATTTAGATAAACTAGATCTATTTCACTATTAGATTTCTAAATAACGTAGATCTAGATCTAGTACAAACAAAAGAGATCATTAAAACCCTTGCTTGAATTGATCCAATTACAAAACTTCCCCCAAATCATTAAAAAGAGAAGAAAGACCACAAAAATCTTACCTTAAATCTTAGATTCACTATTCAAACGCATTTCAGAACCTTCTTTGACGTGTTCCCAATGTTTCCCCGCTCTTTTTTGGCGGCTCCAGGGTTTTTGGAAGAGTAGGAATAGTCCAAAAACACTTAAAATCAGTTTTTATACTAAAAAATACCTAAAACTTATTAAAATAGGGTTACTGTAGTAACGTGCTACAACATTTTTTTTTTATTTTTTTTTTCTGGGTTGTTACACTGGTAGTATTGATCATTTTGGTGCAAAAGCAAACTCTGTAGGTAGGACATTTCTTTGTAGATTCAGTCTTTTGTATGGAGAGAGAATTGCTCCTTTGAGGATATTGACTGCTTCCTATGTTACCCGAACCCTTTAGCCTGATGTACTTGTGTTCGACACTGCATGATGTGACATGGGTACTATGGAATATGTGTCTGACACTTTAGATTTTAAAATATTACTATGTAGATTCTTCAAAAAAAAAAGAAGAGAAAGCATGAAAGAAGGTAATGACAAATAGGTGAAATTACTTAAGTAGGAGAACAAAACGGACAACAAATGAGTGAAAAGAAGAAAAAAATAAAAAGAGAGGAAAAAACGACATATAATATAGTCGAGTCCCCGTATTCCAAAATTTGAAAATAAACAAGTCGAACCCCTAGATATATACTCGTATCTGACATCCATACCAAGCCCAGGAAACATAGACTGCTTCATCCAAGAGTTGATAATCAAAGATGCTTTAGGGTCTGTTCCTTTAATTGTTATCTCTTACTCTCTCTCTCTCTCTTTTTCTTTTTTACAATATATTACTACTTACCTGTCAAAAAAAAAAATTGATTGCTATTTCTTGCAATCTATCCCAGTGATGGCTTCCTAGAGAGCAATAAACCAAGTTGCTGACTTCCTTGCATCAAAGTTAATTGTCCTTATCCTTGGGAAAAGGATGTGGGCTCTAGGGCACATCCTTTGTTGAATTCATGTATCATGATCATATAGTTTAGAATGCTAATCTCCATAGATATTGTGGATGGTAGTTTCCAAATTTCTCTTTAATATAATTATTTTTCTATTGAAGAATTGTGCTCCAACTAGAAAAAAAACTTTCCATCAACGGAACCAACAAAGAGTTGGGGAGAGTGGTTAAGTGCAAAGCACCTAAAATCCACTTCATGGGGAGGTCTCAAGTTCGAGTTTGTCTCCCACTATTTGTTGGCCACCGGTGCTATTGGGTTGTGTCCTGCCCATGGATTAGTGGGAGAGGGGTCCCCGATACCCATGATCTCAGAAAAAAAATAAAAATAAAAAATAAAAAATAAAACTTTCCATCAGCGGACAAAGGACTCTCTTGATTTTCTCCCATTAGAAAAGCAACTACTGTGGAAGCAATTTAAGAAAGAAGGGAAATGAGACACGAAATATTTTTTCCCACCGTGATAAATATTTGTTCGAATACAATTTTTTTTTTATATTGATTACATGGCCAATAAAAGAGCCAGTAATTATGCAATAGGTGCTGGTTGAAGGTTATATATTGGCAGGAGAAGGTAATGAATGAATGAAGACTTTTGATTGACCAAAGATATGGCTAAGTATAGAGTTCTAGAAAAGAAAAGGGTTTAACTTGTTAAGCCCAAAAACTATGATCATCGGGCAAGGAATAAAATCAAAGTCAATAATGATAAAATGACAAAAAAATGTAGAATAGGGATACATTTTTTTAGCAAATATATCATAACACAAGAATATTGATTTCTGTTTCTAATGAAAGGTTTTGGTATTGCCAGATATTCATATTATAGTCTCTGGTCTATCATATCAGAGATTCATATTTTGATACTACGAGCATCTCTAACTTCCTTCCAATTTGACACTCGAAATAATAAACTTTTAAATTATTCCATTGATATGACTCCAATCATTTCTCGTTAGGTTATTATTTTAATAAACTCCATGATATGGTTCTCTCCGTTCATTTTCTACCTCCCTATGATTGATCATAAATTCACAATCGCATTTCCACGAAATCTTCGTCCTTAAAGGTCTGAATATCTCAATTTCTTCTGCTTTGTAGATGGGACTATCCACAACTTGGATGATTACATTAAGTTTGGCCAGGAAGATGTCAGAAATGTCGGACGCGATTTGGTAGATAAACTCTTCTCCAAAAAATTTGGTGCTGTGCTTAGTGAAGGCCAGCTGGAGCACTTTTTTTCCCTGATTCCTTGATGATTGGCATAAAAGCATAAACTTATCAACCGACAGTGCAAATGCTTACTTTCTGTATGTTCTGGCAGATGAACAAGTTGCTACAAGTACTGTCATAGAGCAAACTAACTCTTAACAGTTACTGTTTTTGCCTCTAACAAGAAATTGGTTTGAAAGCTTGTCTAAGATGATAGCTTCAAGTTTGCTGATCTAGCCACATCTTTTCAAACAAATGGGAGAGCAAATTGTTTCCAATTACAAGATTATGGCCCCAAAACAAGGTGCGAAGCTTGACATCAATAAAGCACATACCAAAGCAATGGGGATATGAACATAAAAATAACAGAAGACAAGTGGATTTGATTGAAGCCCTTATAATTCTTTTTCCTTGTATGCATTTTGGATAATAGTTTACTTGTTTTCATTCCCAGACACAGTATTTTTCTTTTCTTCCCTGCAAAATGGATATTATATACAACATACTCTTATTTGTCGTATACAGTTCTGTATGTATGAGAATTTTGAAAATTTAAGCTCATACATATTGTGGAGAGGAGTTGAGTCACTATATATTGCTTGTTTGAAATAATGTTTTATTAGACATAATCTTTTTTTCCAATGTATGCCAATGGGACTACAGTATTGAAGAAAACTACTTGTGAGATATAGTAACAGAGATAGGTAAACTTCATTGACCAACGAGTGGTCGGCTCAGTAGAAGTGAGTTGGGTTCTAAGGTTGTTCATGTATAAAAGTTGGGAGACGTTTGTCATACTGCTCTTGCCTAGAAAGAGAACAGTCTCATATCCGAAGGATGTAGGGATATCTCGTGGGAAACCAACAAAAAGAAAAAGGTAAATTTCATTGGCTTAATAGCTCTATATGGAGTCATACCATTTTTGCCGAATTTACAAGTACAAATACCCTTTTTTATGAAGACAACCAAAGTCTTTTCTTTGACTGTTATGATTAATATGTTATATGAGGTGGGAAGCTACGGGTTGAAAAGAAGCTTCCTTTCTCCTGAAACTAGCCATTTTGAGAATTATATTTTGCATAAAGTAAAAAAAGAATAAGAGAGAAAATCATATTTTTTGAAATATCAAAATAATTAAAAAAAATATGTGTAGTAGTAACATATATGCTATGTTTATTGTTTGATATTTCTTTTGAGAGTTTTTAAATTGTTTTGCTTTTATTTATAATTAATTTTTTAATAGAAAAGTATATTATATCTAGGTCTATCGATCAATAATATTTTAATGTAACTACTTTAGAATTAGCTACAATTATAATGGTAATAAAAAAATAAAAAAAATAAAAAACTCTTATAATTTGAACAACACTGACAATCCAATTTTAATAGTAAAAATGGCTTTAGTTATGAATAATGTGTTCAAATTTAAAATTGCTATAGATTTAGATACACCATAAGATCATTTATTCAAAATATTATCTAAACTCAATTTTGTCCAAATCTAGATTTTTGCTACCTTACAACTTACTACATCAAAAGTGTATAATGTAAAGGAGGTTCTATGTTTATAAATATTGATGTTCATGTTCAACAGAATATTCTAAAAAATAATTGCAAAGATCCAATTCAGGATTTTCCCTTAGAATATTAGTGTGTTTAATTTTTCATATTTTTTTGTTAGTTGTAGGGTGTCTAGCCTAGTCTTCATGCACTTTGGCTAATCCCTTGTGTGCCACAACACCATTTATAAGAATTGCTCCTCCAGTAGGCTTTGAACTTTAGACTTAAATAAATGACAATTTACAATATTAAATGAAAATCCTACATCACCAAATCACTAAGTACTTAGTACACATGTCATTTAACATTCAAGTATGTAACAATACTTTAAGATTTTCAATTCACAATACTATAAGCAATTCACAATACAATAGTTTACTAAGCCGTTAAGCACTCAAAAGAAATACATATACGCCAAATGCCAATATTAATGTATTGTATTTACAAAAATTGTCAAAGAACCAATCTCTTAATTCTTCAACCATTCATTTAGCAATTACAATCTCCTCGAAGGTCTTCAATCTTCCTCCACCTCATTCTCAATATTTGTTTCTCCATGAAATGCAACTGACTCCAACTCTGGCTCATTAAATGAAAGGTCTGCTAGCTCAATAAAAGTAGATTCTTCAATGTCAAATTTATCTCTACCTAAGAAATAAATATAACCATACATGAGAAAATAGGTAGTTTCAAGTTTTAACATGTAATACTAATAAAAATTATAAAATAATGTTAAAAGAAAAAAATTTAGTGGATTGAATATTGATCAACTTACACACGTTACAATATTTTGTTGGCCCTTCTTTGTATGATTTCTTTTTTCTTGATAATAATCGAATGTTGCAATGCACAAAAACTAGATCTTCGGCTCTGCTTGTAGTCAATCAATTCCTCTTACTGTTTTGAATAAGAGAATAAGTGCTCTAATTGTCGCGACCCCTTCTGCTCTAATTGTCGTGACCCCTTCCGTAGGTAACGTTACGATCAGCACAAAATACCACATACGTTATATACAAATGTACATGATACTCTGTCAGTCTTCTCATAGTCCAATTTCACTTAAAAAATTTCAGCAAAACCTCCCCATAATCACGGGCTATCACAAAACCTAATAAACATCATATCCATTTTCACAAAACCAAATATCATATCTTAAACACATACTTCTCATTTCTAAACCATTCAATTAGTTACACATCCCATTTATCATAAGTTTCCAAAATCATATTGACATCCACTACCTTTATACATATTATAAGTAGTGTTATACATATATAAAAAATATGAAAATATATCCAAAACACTCCCTTTCTCATACATACATCAAGGAAGCAAGCACATATCACCCCTCTGTAGCCTTACCCTTGCCTTTGTAGTCACCACTTGTAATGAAAAGGAATTGAGTAAGCTACAACAAGCTCAGTGAATAATCTATCAATGACATTATATATGCATTCATAAGAAAACATGACATTTAAAATGATATAAACCAATATGCAAGCAACATACAACTATCAATACATGATCAAGATATTTGCGTCACTTTATACATTGATATTTGTGTCACTCTATACATTTAAACAATGCATAATTCAATAAAAACATTTTCTTTTCATCCTGGTGTATGAGCCATTCTCTCTTTATTATGCATTTGTAAGGAGAACTCTGTCTCATTTAACCATCCTCTCAGATCATTCGAGGGCATCATCCATTGTTAGGAACTGCACGAATGCCATGAGTACTTTCTCTGTGCTCATGTGAGTCTATGAACCTAGAGATTTACTCTAATGGAAATAATCTCATACTTTACTTACTCTAGTAAGCTTAAGTACGTTCGAAATTACAAATATATGTTAACACATTTAAATCATAATGCATACATCATAACATGCTTACATTTTATAAACAAAGTTATACATGCAATGTCACACAAAATCAAAGGTAGGAATACTCACAACACACTAGTGTGATGTCTTACACCAATACACTTTTCTACACACTTTAACGCAAATAGCTCACTTGTACACACTCCTTAAGTCATCAATTCTCCACTTTCCAAGTGTAATTTACTGCAATTGCCATTACCAACATACATTCAATCATAATCCAACCATAATCCATATTAAAACACACAAAATCATTACTCAAATTCATTCTCAAACCTTCAGCTGCCTCAACACAGCTGGGTTGGAAGTTGAGTGCATAAGAGCACCAAAATTCACAATTTACACATCTATAAACTCAGAATTCATCAAGGAATCACTTACCTATCAATTGCACACCAATTTCCTCCAGTTCCAGCTCAAACCCTTGTTTTCCAATCCACCAAACTAACTGTAAAAAATGCACAAATCTCACATATGTTGTATAATTCGAAAAGAGGAATTCAAATCTATAATTTTTTAGCTAGAAAAGAACAACCCTTACCTTGAATTTCATGAACCTAGCTTTTCCTCTTCTTCCTCTTTCATTTTTCTATTTTTCTCCAGCTCTTTCTTGCTCAAATGAGCTGAAATGTTTGAGAAATGGCGTTAAAAACATGTACAACCGCCTCACCGACCATTTAAAAAAAAATTGTTAGGACGTCGAGGAATGCGCTACTCGCCGCCCAGAAAACAAAATTTCACTAGAAACCCATAAGGAACACATTTCTCCCCCTCGGGAGTGCACTTTTCTGAAAATCCAAAAAAACATGCTCTCGGGTTTCACCACTGGAGCGCGCTTCTTAAAGTGTCAGGTGAAAATTTCTTTAAGTGTTGCGTTCCAAATGCTATACCTAGGGTCCAAATGTATCGACCACCATAGTATACACATATTTACCATAATCTAAGGCTATATACATATGTATACGCTTACAAATACGTCTAACAATATGTACTGGTCAACATATAAGTTTGGCTTACAAAATTACAGGGTGTTACACCAATTCCTTTCACAACAAGATGATGATGTCGGTTGTAAAAACAATTTGAAAGCTAGAGCTTGTAATAATGGTGTAGAGGCACCATGATTAGCCCACCAAGAAAGAAGTTTTTTGTATGCCCTTATCTCAATGACGTGGGGTTGATTAAAATATCCTAATCCACTTAAAATTGTTCCTTTTGAAGATCAATTGGATTATTAAAAAATCGTTCTTGGCATTTTCTCCTATTCAAAGAAACCTTTTGATCTTCACGGGATGACAATCTTTGAGCTCCACCACTGCCAACTCAAAGCCAAGCGTCACTATAATATTTTGGAACCAAAGAATATGTCATGCAATGTAGAGGTGTATTACTTTTATTCCACCTTGTTTCCAAAATATTATGTATGGCATTAAAAAATTCAAACTCATAAACAAGCTGAACTTTCCCCTCATGTTCAAAGATAACCATTTTGACATTCTCAATCATAATGTCCCACATGTCATATACTAAATGTAGTACAGGAGCATTTGTATCAGTTAACCTTAGCATGCCAATAATAGGCTCTGTAAAACGCGAGAAATAATCAACATTATCCCACCACTTGTCGACCACTTGTCGTCTATAATATATTGCTTAACTTCATGAGCCTTGAGTGCAATTGATGCTTTTTCATCTCCTATATATGTTCTCCAATTTGCATCCATTAACATTTTCCCAATTGCATGTTTTACTTCTCTCATCTGCTTAGTCATTATAATACTTGATGCAAATCTAGTTTTAGCAATTCTTAACAAACTCAACTCCAAATAGTTCTTGAAAATGGATAATATCATGTCATGATTAACAATGAAATTACGGATATTTTGAACATTACTTACATTAGAAATATTGTGGTGATTTCTCTGAGGGATCACACATACTCTTTAATGCCAAATTCAAACTATGTACCACACATGGTGTCCAAAAGATGCTAGGATATTTGCTTTTAATCATCGAACCGACAACTTTGAAATTGCTTGCATTGTTCGTGATTATTTGAACAACCCTATCTGCCCCTACTTCTTCATTTGCCGATAAAAAAATATTTGCAACATATTCTCCATCTTTTATATTTCCACTTGGATCGACCGCTTTCAAAAATGTTGCTCCTCCGAAAGATGTAGTCATCACATTTATTAATGGCCTCTATTGCCTATCAGACCATCCATCGGAACATATTGAAGTAGAACATCACTTCTTCTTTTTTTTTCTTTCAGCATCTACATGTTCTTTTTTAATTGCTTCTAAAATGTAATCTTGTACAGACTTACAGGCTTCGACACCATGATTCGGAAGCTTCAAGAGATGCGCTTTAACCTTCGAATAAGAGCCGATTACTTTCTTGTTACAGTAAATGCAAGACCACGTTATATTTCCACCACCCCCTGCTCGCATGCTGAAAACTTTGACGTGGTTCCATAGTGGTTTGTCATCAAACTCAATCAATTGAGTTTTAGCAGATCAGATTGGCTTCTTCCCTTTTTCCATTAAAGACGTCAAGCAACCGTAACAATGAGACAACAAAAATGAACCTGCAAGAGCTTCTTCCTACTTTGCACGAACAGAGAAAAATGAGAGAAAGGTGCAAAAACTTTTTCCTACTTCCAACGAACAGATAGAACAATGAGAATGAGGAGAGAAAGATGAAAACCCAATGTCTTCATAGAATAGCGAGAGGGCGATTGTTTGAGAAAGAGACGACAAAGATGAAAAACCCAGTGTAGAGATGTTTGTTCTTCTTCAAGAGCGAACAAGTTTTTTCTTTTTTTGTTTTCTAACGTCTTCTACATAACAGTGAAAGGGCGGTTGTGTTGTTCTATATTACTCGAACGACTATTGCCATTCTATTTTGCCCCCAAACTTGAAATGTCAACAAAACATTAAGAGAGCTACTAGTTGAACCCCACATGTCCCCTATCATCACCCCATAAAACCAAAAAAATGATTTCCTAAACTACCCTTATGTCAAATGGCCCAAATGGCCTTATTTTGAATTGTTTAACCATATTTCCCACCCACCCACTAAACCTACCCACCATCTTCTTCATCTTCATCCTTATTCAATTCTTTATTCAATTACTTCTCTAATCTACACATTTCCTTACTTGTAAGTACTATTTCAAACCTCAAAGATTCATCTTTGAAATGTTTAAATCATTTTGAGAAGATTTTAAAGTGTTTTTGGTTTATTTTGAAAGGTTAGGGCATTCAAAAACTTCCACCATCAACACATTTTGGTGGCATTATGACATAAGAATCAAGCTTGGGTGATGACGTACATCAAACAAAGGTAAGTTTTTGGTGTATTTGAATGGTTCGGCCCGGGTGACCAAACCTATTAACCTACAGGTTCGACCACACAGGGCCGAACCTTTTGAAGTGGGTTCGTCCCTGTGTGGCGGAACCAAAGCTTATGGTTCGGCCATAACTGGCCGAACCATATATTTCTAATTTTTTTTTAGATTTATGCATGCAATTCTTATGTTATTTTTTTGGGTTTATTTGATGTGGCTTACAATCTTATTTGGTTATTCTTTGTATAATTATAATATTTTCAGTAATTTCATAATAAAGATACCATGTTTAAAGATGTTTGTCGACTACACGAAACAATTCACCCCCAACATTTCATTCAATACAAGGAAAATGAGTTCAAGATGTTGGGAGGAGGAATGAGCTAGTAATTATAATTCAAAATTCATATGCTAGGAAGAATGGTAGGCGAGCAAGAATCAATTTTTCTTGTGAAAGATATGGTCACTACAAATCCATTGCTTAAAAATGTTTAATTGGTAAGAATGGAAATAGAAGTGAAACTGGTACGAAGAAATGCAAATGCCCTTTTTATTAAACGGTAAGAACCCTCGTGATGGTGAATGGACATTGAAAGCTGCATGCGACACAATAATCACCAACTGCAAAGTATTTTAAAGGACTCTCATATGCCGGAAGGTTAAACAATGATGAGGTAGAAGTCACGATTCATATGTCAAACAATAATGCTCGACCAAAAGACATATTAATGACATTAAAGGAAAAAAAATGTCACTAATACATCGACTCTGAAGACAATCTATAATGCCAAACAAAAGGGTTATTGGAATATGGAGGCAGATCTCATATGTAAAAATTGTTGCACGAGTTAGAAGATGAGAAGTATGTCGAGTGGCACAGGTACGAAGAAGGAACTTATATAGTTTAAAATATATTTTGGTCTCATCTTGTTTCTGTAAATCTTCTGACGTGTTTTCCTCATGTTTGGTTTATGCATTGTACATACAAGACGAACAAGTACAAATTTTTATTACTACAGATTGTTGGTGTTACCTCGACCAATATGACATTTTAAGTGGCATTTGTGTATATGGCATCTGAAAATAAAGACAACTACATGTGGACGTTACACAAATTGAGGGAGTTGTTTGAAGGTGGGTTTTTACTTAAGGTAATTGTGACAAATAGGGAGTTGGCTCTAATGCATGTTATATCATGAGTGTTTCCGAATACAACTAATTTACTTTGTACATGGCACATAAACAAGAATGTGTTGGCCAAATCAAAAGGCAAGTTTGCAAAAAATGAGGCCTTCGATGCTTTTATGCAAAAGTGGAATGAGTTGGTTTTTCTAGAACAGTGGAGGAATATAATCATAAAAAAATGTGTTGTTTCGAGAATATGTTGAGTACCCTGATGTGATTAAATACCTCAATACAGCATGGTTGGAACCCCATAGAGAAATATTTGTGAAGGCATGGACAAATCAATTTATGCACTTGGGCAATACTACAACCAATAGGGTGGAGAGTGCACATTCAAAGACATCATGGACAACAATCAATACTATGTTGGGGCTGCAACACATAAAGATTAAGGCCTCATTTGAAAAAAGTCAGAACACTGTTCAATATCACTTTCAAGATTCTACTTTCATTTATTTGCATGGCTCATCTCTAGAATTGCACTGGACAAGATATGAGAAGAGTTAGCTCGTGTTGAAAGTATTGGGTTGGGCCGAAATGCATGTGGATGTGTGTTACGTAAAACACACGGATTGTCTTGTGCCAATGAGCTTGCTTTGTTTAAACAAGTTTGCATGTCTATACCTCTATCTGATGTGGATGCCCATTGGCAAAAACTTAATCTAATTCCTACTAAAGTGGATGAAAACCAACTTGATTTCTATTTTAAAGCTAAGATGAATAGACTTAAACAAAAATTTGATAGTTGTGATACCCCTGCTAGAGCTAGAATGGTACAAAAAATCAGAGAGATAATTACTCCTTTAGCCTATTCTATCACTATGCCTTAAGGGAAAAAGAAAATGAAAGGGAAACCAAGTATGAAGATTGATAAATCTCCAAAACGAGATCCATTGTTGTTTGAGCATGTCTTATCTGTGCACTCTACCCCTTCTTCCATGTCATTATTGCATAAATCTAAATCGAAGAAGGTCCATAGGAAATGCTTACACAAAGCTCATAGATATCTAGATCAACTCCCTTCTGGTTGGCATCCGTACATACACCAGGTCAGAGATGTTATGGCTGATGGAAATTGTGGGTACTGAGTCATTGTCAAGGCAATCGGTATGGGAACAGATCGTTGGAGCCAAGTCAGAATGGACTTACTGAGAGAGGTACAGAGATTTGAGGAACACTACACAACAATTTTAGATAGTGTTGAGAAGGTTCAGGAGATAATGAGGTCTTTGAAATGCAATGTCACCTCGACACCTCAACAAAAGTGGATGACTTTTCCAAATATAGGGTTGTTGATAGCATCAACATACAAAGTCGTATTAGTGTTTTTATCAATACAACAATGTCTGACATTTTTCTCCTCTCTGGACAGAAGCTCCATCAATCCCACCCAAGCGCATGATTGGCTTCGGTTACGTAAATGATAACCACTTTTTGCAGGTAAAACTGATTGTCTTATTTACTTGGTTTCAATTGAAATTTTAGAAATACAGAGATAATGATTGCAATGTTGTATTTTTCTCAAATTTTGTTCACCCCCACCGCATGCTCGATGCCTCTCATATTGCCAGATTGGCATAGATTCCGAGTCCCATAGACAAATGGATGGGAGATGTCTTATTTTGTCTACAATATTGATTGCAATAGAGTAAAAAGCAATGAGGTCGATACAGAAGATGTAGTTGACTTAGATATTGACTAATTAATTATACAATATGTATAGAGTTGTTATTTTGGAAATATGGATACGTATAAAGTTGTTATTTTGGAAATGTGGATATGTATAGAGTTGGTATTTTTGGATCCTTTTTTATACAATAAAATTGATGACATATAGTTGTTATTTTGGAAATGTTGATATGTTTATTTGTATGTTGAAATGTTTTGATTTATTTGTATGTATGTGAAAATGTTTTGAATTAGGAAATTCATCTTCCAAATAATCTACTTTGGGTGGTTGGAAACTAATTCACATCTCTTAATGTCAAAGTTCACCAAATGATGGTGAACGGTGTCCCACCTACAAAATTAGCCTAAAATGTTCGTAAACATGTCGAAAATGTCTAGAAATGGATAACAATGCAAAATGGAAGGTGAAATTCTAAAAAAATAGAAAATAAAATGTTTGGCCACCTGAGGCCGAACCTTAAACAGCTAATTCAACCCTTTCTAGCTGAACCGAGTGCCTCGAATCAACCACACAGGACCAAACCCATTGTTTGAGGTTCAGCCGTCCCCAACTAAACCTCTTATTTTCCTCTTTCTTTTTTATTTTCACCTTCCATTTTGCAATATTAGGCCTTTCTAGACATTCTTGAGCTGCCTACTAACATTCAGACCTAATTTGGGAGGTGGAACACCATTCCCCACTCGTGACCATCATGTGGGGTACGAGTGGGGAATGGTGTCCCACCAACCAAATTAGCCCGGAATGTTCGTAGACATGTCTAAAATGTCTAGAAATGCCTAGAAATATATGGTAGAAAGTGAAAATCCAAAAAAAATAATGGAAAAATAAGAAGTTCGGCTAACTGCAATCAAACCCTAAACAGTAGGTTCAGCCCTGTCTGGACAAATAACGACACTTGGTTTGGCCAGACAGGGCCGAACGTACTGTTTACGGTTTGGCCGCACGTGGCTGAACCTCTTATTTTCCCATTTTTTTTGCATTTTTCATCTTTCATCCTGTTATCTTAAGCATTTCTTGACATTTTTTATTGGTTTGGCAACACAGGGCTGAACCTCTTGTTTATGGTTCTGCTTTAGGTGGCTGAATATAACGCTCATACCTTAGGATGACGTCATTTTGACCCGTAGAGTACCCTATACGTATTTGATGCTCGACACGTGTTGGTTCAAGTGTCTTTGCATGCTTTTAAGTTGTTTAATGTGTACGTAAAGTTTTGGAATGATCGGAGGCCCGTTCGACGTCGAAACATGTCAAAAATAGTGTTTTGGATCAGTGGAGCTCGCTCCAAGGAGGAAGAAATTTTTATAACCGATTACATCAATAGCTTGATATCCTAGTTCCGTGGTCCGATTGAGCTGAAATTTTGTCAGATTATTTTTCTCTGACAGATATTCATTACGAATGGTGAAGATCTTGATCAGAATTGTTTACTGTGAGACATAAGACTCCAAACACTGTTTCACGGATTTAAGGATTTTCTTGCGCAGTTTTGATCAAATGGTTGGATCTCGCAATCCCACCGTTTGATTAAGCTGAAATTTTACCAAACGATTTTTAATTGAACCATAAACGTTATGAATGGTTAAGATGTTAAATTGATAGGTAGTTTTCAAGAAATTGATTATCTAAGTGCAAGTAATTGCACTAAAAAAATTGTTCCTTTTATTTAAGTGGTTTTTTTTCTAACTTTCATGTGTGGGCCCAAAAATGCAACTAAACCTCTATATGAGCCATTTGAACGTGAGTTTCTTCATTTTTCACTTTCAAAGAGGGTTAGAAAGCTAGGGGAGGAGATAAAGAAGGGGAGAGGAGAGAAAGGGGAGAACTTAGGGTTTTTTTGGTAATTTTTGCCTAAAAACACTCAAGGTAATCATTTCTTTTCCATTCTTTCTCATTTTTCTTCCTTCTATCACTTTCCTTCATGCATGAAAACTGATTTTCGACCTAGGGTTTCTATGAATCCCGAAATTTTAGGGTCCTAGACCTAGGGTTTGCATGTATGGACTATTTTATTCTTGTTTTTCATGTTAAAGACTTTCCCTAACCTCAACCAACACCTAAGGGGTATTTTCCATCCATGTATCTAGAAATTGAAGGGAGTGGTGAAAAACCAATGTTGGACTTAGGCTTTGATTTTGTGATATATGTATCTAGATGGTATGGGGAGTCCATAAATGGTGAAACCCCCAATTTCTAACAAGAAATTGGAGGGGTTTCATGGATTTGACCTAAACTAGGATTTTAGACCTAGGGTTTACTATTCAAATTGCATGTGATTTATGATGAATGCATGGGTAAATATGGATGTATGGCACTCCAAATTACTGATTTTAATTAGTGGGAACCCTAGTGTAGAGAAATTTTGGCCTAGGGTATGTAATTTGGCAATTTTCTTGTAATTTGGGAAATTGCATGTGATTTGGGGATTTGTCCAAATTTGGAAATTTTGACCTAATTAATTTCAATTGATGAAATTGACTTGCAATTAGTCTTATTAACCCTATTTATGATTGAATGTCATGTATTATAGTGTTTAGATCAACCCACTGCATTCAATTTGGTTAAATGTGGGTTAATTGGGTAGTAAAAGGGTGAATTGGACAATTTGAGATTAGCTCATGTGTATGACCATTTTAGAAACTTAATTGGCATTTGATTTGGGTTTAAACATGGTTGATTAGCATACTTGTACTGATTTCAGTTTCGCATAAACCATGTCGTTTTCAGGATTTGTGATTTGATCTAAGTGACCCAAATAGTCCAATTGAAGATTGTGGTGCATTGGGGTGATTGTGGCGCATTGGGGTGATTGTGGCATTCTAGTGCTCTTTCTTGGAATTGGAAGTTAGACTGGCTAGGTCTAGCCAATCAAGGATGAGTGTTTCTTTTACTTGTGAATTCTATATGTGGCATTGTAGTATAAAATGTTTTAAATGCTTGTATAATGTAGTATGCATGATTTATTGAATTCATGAACTGTATTTGAGCATAGTCAGTTGGGAAAGCAGTTGAATTATGTGCATTCCCTAAGCTTCGGATTTCTTATGGAATCCCATTGGGCCGACTGGGAATCCTCAACTGTGAACCTTACAAATAATTTCTATGAGTTGTGTATGTTAGGATTCGCCTAGACATGGTACTTGTCTTGGTGGGTGAATCCTATGGTTCATAAAATCCATAGGAATTCTAATAGATAAGAGTAAGAAGTCGATCAGGCATGGGTTTCGCGCACAAATGGCCTTTGTATTGATTCTTACTCAGGAGGTGTTAGGTTGCATGTGCATGCTTATAAAATGGTATGCATTGTCTTGTTTATGGCATGATGCATTATATTGGCATATATGTAATATTGCTTACACTCATGATTATTTAAATGGTTTTAATGATTCTTGCAATGTTTTACTTAAATGCATATATATGTTGCCACTTGTATAGAACATTCACTGAGCTTGGTGTAGCTCACCCCTCATCCTTATCTTTTCAGGATCTAATAAGAAGGAGAAAGGGAAAGTTTAACTGTGAAGCGTTCCCATACTGTTGTTGGCGTAGGTGTTTAGTTCTTTTTCGCGATTTATTTTGATAAATTGTACTATGTAACACCTAATGATTATACTTAACATTTATATGGGTTTGTACTTATGGTTAAGTATATTATGTACTTTTGAACACTATGGACTTGGAGAAAAATTTTCTGGTTGTCATTTTGGATATGTTTTATATGATGAACTTATATTATGTCCATGTGTTTATTGTTGTGTATTTGGGATTATAATTTGTGTTAGAAGGCTTATCGGGACGCCGCATATGTCGAGAGAGGATATACACGGGGTTTTGTGCCTGTCATGACGTCACAGATTGTGGGTCGTGATAATTTTGGTATCAGAGCGAGTGTTTTAGGTTTAAAAACATTAAAAAGAATAAAAGACTTATAAGATATTATGATTTCTTTTATGGGTATGATTATGGGTAGTTATCTTAAGGATAACAACTCTCATGGATTGTGATTCTGTTGGACTTTTCCTTATTTATGAATTTCAGATTTGCAAGAAAGGAAATTCAGAACCAACCATGAACCCAGATGAACTCTTTAGGCAGATTGAAGCCTTACTTGCTGCTTAGACCCAAATTCAACAGCAGTAGACTCAAATTCTAGCCCCGCTTGCCAAGGTTCGGGGCAACAAGTAGCCACAGCCAGGTATTCCAGTTGAGGAGAAGCACAGTAGTGTTGGCATGCTCGTGGGGGATAGGGTTGGATTAGCTGAGGTTCATGCCGATGTCCAGGCTGAGGGATCGGATGAGGCTGTGGAGATTCCTAAGCAGAGGTTTGAGTCAGAGCGTTATGAGAGGGTCATGAAGGCCTTCCGGATCAGAGGCCCTATTGGAGGCCTATGTCTCGAGACAGTTGAGAGATGTCTCAGGAGGATGGAAACTATCTTTAGCGACATGCAGGTTTCTGAGGCTGACAGAGTAATGTTGGCCAGGTTCAAGCTCGTTGACAGAGCTGATGATTGGTGGCTGAGACTGGACCGCATGGTCGATGAGACTCAGACGTGGACCAGGTTTAAAGAACTTTTCTACGAAAAGTTCTACCCGAGGTCAGGGCGCGATCAGAGGAGTATCGAGTTCATGCACCTAACCCATGGAAGTCAATCAGTGAGGGAGTACAAGCAGAAGTTTGACCCCTTGGCACTCTTCGCTCCTAAGATGGTGTCAACTGACTACCTTCGCATGCAGAGGATACGAGATGGGTTTTGTGATCGTATTCGTTAGGGTTTGGCACTTGCCGGCGGTCAAACTTACGCCCAGGCGATGTTGCAGAACGCTAACTTCAAGACTGCAGAGGCTTATTCCTGAATGAGGACATCAGCCACAGTACGGGCACCTACAGTTCCTTCAGGACAGACACAGCAGACAGGGTCAGCGGTCAGTTTTATGTAAAGAAGAGCCGGAAATATAAGAAGCCGAGGTTTGGTGGCAGTGAGTACGAAGTATTAGTAGCCTCCGCTCCATAACAGTTGCACCACCAGTTTCAGGCCAGAGTGTGCAGATGTCAGGCAGGCCCCAGCAGCAGCAGAGTTTGACTAGGCACAGTGGACAATAGACAGCTAGAGCAGAGTCGCAGGCTGTATATTCAGTGCTTAGGGCATCGAGACTGATAGTCTATTTCGAGTGTCGTGTTTCGAGGCACAAGATGAGTGAGTGTCCATGTAGAGCATCTGCTACATTGTATAGTCCTATGCCAGTTGCTACCAGGGAGCAGGCCCGAGCAACACAGGCAGATCTAAAGGCCAACAAGCAATTGATTGAAAGTACTATCAGCATTTGTGATTATTTGATGTATGCCTTGGTTGATGTCGGTTTTACTTTGTCCTTTATTTCTGGTAGTATGGTAGATAGATTGAGATTGTCTACTGTTAAGACCAGTACGCCGTTGATTTTGAGTACGGCGACTGGTGAGAAGATTTACCCTAACATGGTATGTGTGGGATGCATTGTGAGATTCGAGGACCACGAGATGTCTGTTAACCTTAGAGTCTTAGAGTTCCTCGAGTTCGATACCATTTTGGGTATGGATTGGATGGCAGCGCATCACGTTCTCATTGATTGCTTCAGCAAGAGGGTTGTCTTCCAGATACTCGGACAACCGATCTTTGTTGCTCGAGGCAGGACTGCATCGAGACCACCTACCCAGGGTAGATTATCATCTGACGATGAGGTTGCTACGATGGCTAGAGGCCAGTGAATGATGTGGGACATGGCATTCAGTTAGTAGACATTCTTGTAGTCTCCGAGTACCTAAAGGTTTTTCCTGATGAGTTACCTGGTTTACCGCCTAAGCGAGAGGTAGACTTTATCATTGAGTTAATGCCCGGGACAAAACTCATTTCCATTCCACCATATTGTATGACACCGAAAAAGTTGAATGAACTCAAAGCCCAGCTTGATGAGCTGATGGGTAAGGGATTTATTTCCCCTAGTATGTTACCTTGGGGAGCACCTGTGTTGTTCATCAAGAAGAAAGATGGGAGTCTTCAATTGTGTATAGACCACCATCAGCTGAATAAGGTGACTGTGAAGAACAAGTATCCACTTCCTCGTATTAATGACTTGTTTGATCAACTAATTGGGGCCAAGTTCTTTTTGAAGATTGACTTGAGGTCTAGGTACCATCAGTTTAGGATTAAAGGTGTGGATGTGCCGAAGACTGCTTTTCAGACGAGTTATGGACATTATGAGTTTTTGGTGATGCCCTTCGGGTTGACTAATGCGCCACATGTTCATGGATCTGATGCAGAGAGTATTCAAACCGTACCTTGACCAGCTCATTATAGTCTTCATTGATGATATCCTAGTCTATTCTAAGACTAAAGAGGATCATGAGCGTCATCTCAGAGTTACTTTGCAGACATTGTTAGAGCATAGGCTTTATGCCAAGCTGAGCAAGTGTGACTTCTGGATGACTGAGGTGAAGTTCTTGGGTCATGTTGAGTAACAAAAGAATCAGCCCCAGAAAATCCACCACTAGTCTTAGGCTTCTTACTATCATCCCAAAACTTTTTGTTCCACTTCTTCTTCTTTTTTCCTGAAGATGAAAAAGATGAATCAGAAGGAAATGCAGGTATTGGCGGAATAGTCGTTGTTTTAGATCTCATTGCAGCCTCAGCAGTCTCAAAATCCACAGCCTGCCTCAAGGCTTGATCATAAGTCGACACACCAGCCAGTGCTAAACCCTGTCTAATCAAATCCCTAAATCCATCTTGAAGTCTAGCCATCCTCAACTCATCAGTAGGTACTAGCTTTGGAGCAAAGAGTGAGAGTCTATTAAACTCATATTCGTACTCTCGAACTGATCTACTACCCTAAGTCAACTGTATGAACTCATTCCGTCTCCGATCAACCTTTGATCGCGGGTAGTAAGTAGTGTAGAACAACTCTTTGAATCTAGTCCAAGACATAATCTCACCAGGGGATCTCTGAGTAGTTTCCCACCATCTGTCAATTCTATCGACCAACTTAAATCTAGCTAGACGAATCTTATCTCTGCGTAGAGCTTGCATATCATTGAAGATGACTTTCATGCACAGAATCTAACTCTTAGCATCCTCAAGCTTCAAACTGCCTAAAAATGTTGGAGGTTCCCGCATTTTGAAACCCTTCATCACTTTCTCATACCGTTTCTTCTTCACGACGTCCTCACCGAACTCAAGAGTAGGTACTCTAGTCTCAGCAGGAGGTGTAACAGCCACAACACCACCACTACTAGTGCCCACACCTTGTACAACAGGTGCATCAACACGTGGCCTGTCTTGTTACAGTTTTGTGATCATCTTAAGAAGTTGAGCATTCTGCTGCTGCTGGATAGCAAACATTTCCTCTAGCCTCTTAAGCCTATCTTGATCGCTAGGGTCCTTTACTATCCTTGATTTTGCCCTTCTTCAGAAAACTGAAATTTCAATGGGCAAAAAGGAATGCATCAAGCAAGGTATCATACCAAGGATAGCATTAACATAATCTAACTACCCATACAATACCCATACAATCAATCATAACATTATAAAGTTTTTATCTTTCTTAAAGTTTTTTATAACTTAACCATAAGTATCCTAAACATAGTCTCTGATACCAAAATTGTCGCAACCCCTCTCCGGGTGACTTCATGACCGGTACAGAATACCATATACGTCATACCTAGACGTATACGATACTTTGTCAGCCTCTTCCTTTTAAAATAATACCACAAAATAACTAAAATTTTCGACAGAACCTTCCCATAAATCTGAGGTTCCACAAAATATCCTGATAATCACATCTAATCACACAAAGACATATAATCAAATAATCAACATCATTCATATCAAACCCAATCATTTTGCTTTCTCACATGACGTATCCACATCCCAAGTCATCCTCAAAACCAAACAAACCACAATTATCTATATCTTATATACATGAGAATTTGTGATATTTATATACATAATCAAAAATGAAACAAAACAATTATACTAGTCCCAAGTTTTCCCAAAAATATTCGAATCAAAACATGCATCCAAAAAAGAAGAAAATGAAGACTGCAAGCTTTAAGTCTTGCCCTTTCCTTTCTGATATGAACCTGAGAAAAGTGGGAAAAAATGGAGTGAGCTCAATTAGCTTAATGAGTAAGTTCTCACAATATATTTTCATATATGCATTTATAAAAAACACGTATGATATTGAAAATTCCATTCATAAACCAAATGCATCAAGAAAAATCATATTATACATGTGTTTAAACTAAACATGTGAATTATGCATCATTTCCATAAGAATCAAATATGCAAACTCTTTACCAAAAGGATATGTCAGAATAACACATGCTTTTACTTCCCTTATTGGCCAATAGGTTCCACGAAACACCAATCCAAGTATTCCGACGGCACATTTTCCCGAAGAATAAGTAAATAGAAAGACAACAATGTCAAGGTATTTAATCCAAAACACCCAAGGCAATATCAATGCATATATTCCATGCTCATGCTCTTAAATCACAATCCACACACACACACACACACACATATATATATATATATATATATATATATATATATAAGATGCATGCCATTGCACAAACCAATTTATATAAATAAAATGTCATAATAGAAAACAAAGGTGAGAAATACTCACAACCAATTCACTAGCCAATTTCACACATCATGTACATTCCAATTGGCCAATTAACTCACATACACCTGAAATGAATCAATTTCATACACAAATGATCAATTTCTGTCTATTATGTCTAAATACATAATTATTAACCCAAATCACATCTAATCCACACCAATTTGAATTAGAAACACTTAACACCATTCAATTGACCAATTCCAATCTAAATGCCTCAAAAGCCCCAAATTAGATAAATCTCTACATGGTCAAATTGAACTAACTCATGCAATTCTAACACTAGTCTAACCATTATAAACCCACAATTTCACTCAATTTGGGTTCAATTAGACAAGTTTCAAGTCAATTTAATCAATTGACTTGATTTAGGTCAAAAGCCTCAATTTTGGGCAAAATCCCAAAATCAAGCCCTGAACCAATTTTACACTACACCTAGGCTTTCCACCATTCAAAATCAGTGAATTGGATCATCAATCACTTAGAATCAGTCATTTATTTAACATAATTGAGTGGCAACTTAAATGGAAAACCCTAAGTTCATTTTCTAGGTTTAGGGTCATTACACTTAACTCCACCAAAAAACGTGGTAAAGTGCTTGCAAAATGCACATTGGGTATAGATCTAGGTTAAGGAAGGTTATTTCTACCTTAAACAAGCTCAAAATAGCAAAATACCAACCAACCCTAGGTTAGGAATATCCAAAGTTGTGGCCTATGGAGAAAATTACACCATTAGAAAGCTTACTCTCACCTTCAATGGTGATTTCATAGAAAGAAATGGAGAAAAACACTTACTTTGGGATATAAATGGTGAAGATTTTCTCTTGAAACCTTAGTTTTCCACCATTCTTCCTTTTCCAATTCGTTCCCAACTCAAATGGAAATGGTAGCAACTTTTTCCCTTTTAAAATACTGATTTTTGGCCATTTTTCATAAAAAAAAAAATCGCCCAAAAAATCGGATCAGCGCCCTCCCATTTGCGCATGAGCGTCCTCCCTTGCGCATGAGTGTCCTCATTTTTGCCAAAAACACTCATTTTTCATTTCGCTACTACGCGCTCAATACACATCGAAATTTCGCGCATAGCCAGTTGATTTCTATGTAAAGACGCGTTCTGAACTCATTTCTAATATCCCCAAGTCCATTTGACGCACCAATAATTAATTATCATGTAAAAACATCAAATACATACACAAAACATGCAAAATACGAGTATTATACACATTAAATACATACACAAGACCTCATCATGACATTATATGCGAAAGTGGGTCGTTACAAGATATGTGCTCAGATGCACGTGCAGCTTGCTGATGCCCATATTCCGCAAGTTAGAGATCTACAGGAACATTATCCGGATTATGACATGTACCGTAGATACGCAGACAGTGCTGACCAGGCCAATTGGCAAATAGGTCCAGATGATGTCTTGCGGTTTAGAGGGAGACTATATATCTCATATGATGTTGAGTTGCGTGCTGAGATACTTCGAGAGGCTCACATTGAACCTCTTATTTTCCCTTTTTTTTTCACCTTCCATCTCGTATTGTTAAGCATTTCTAGACATTTTGAACATGTCTACGAACATTACATGCTAATTTGGTTGGTGGGATACCATTCTCCACCTATACCCCACATGATGGTTATGAGTGGGGAACGATGTCCCACCAACTAAGTTAGGTCCAAATGTTAGTAGGCAGCTCAAGAATGTCATCAAATGCTTAAGATAATAGGATGGAAGTTGAAAATTACAAAAAAATGGGAAATAAGAGGTTCGGCCGGGTCGGGCGAACCTTAAACAGTAGGTTCGACCCTGTCTGGTCGAACTTACTGATTAAGGTTTGGTTGGGGTCGTCGGCTGAACCTCTTATTTTCTCATTTATTTTTTATTTTTACCTTCTAGCATGTATTTCTAAGCATGTTTTGACATTTTTCATGCTCTTGAAAACTTCCTTAACTAATTTGAGTCATGAGACACCATTCCACATCGTTCGCTTGTTTCTATGAATCGAACAAAATAATATCCAAAATTATAACATAAATGTAAATTTTCATTCAAGAATTGTTCAAAATAGTATCAAGTTATATAATTCACAACTACAAATCTTAGAAAACAAAAAAACAGCCACTAAAGCAAAACTACTATCCCCTACGCTTGTGGGAATATACTGAAACTGATGATGGGCCTGCTTCATCGCGCCTTAGGTTCGATGGCTCAGTTTATTCATCATTGTAGAAAAAAGCCTAGATTCATTGCCCTGGATGTTAACACCAAATAGAACACTTATTATTGAATCCACGGCAACCACCGCACTACCAACTGTTAACTCTAATTCAGGCGTGGATCTCCATTGTAATGCGATGTCTAGGGCTCGTCTATTTCACTGTTTTATAGAGTACGTGCAAATAAACAATTACATGAGAATAATATATAAAATATAAAGCTAACATATAAACTTATTCGTTTTATAAAAGAAGAAAAAATGCAAACTTTATTACCTGGGTGGCCTCATCGTAAACAATATGTCCTTGAGATATGTTGTTCTGGGGTACAAGGTTCTCAATAATCGGGTGAGATATAGAGATATACCACTCAAGGTAGTTTAGAATTGCATCCCATGGATGTCTTAAATGTTCACCACGTACTCGAGCAGAAAGAACATGGCTATCCCATATCTCTTGTGTCTAATCATAAAACATGTACTTCACATGGTATTGTTTCGTTGATGAACTCTTAGTTGCTCATAATCGACGAAGAGGCCATAAAGGATTTTTTTGGACATGGCCTAACTGGCGAAGAATCCTATTAGGATGATAGGGTTCCACAATGTGTAATACCCTGTATTTCACAAAAAAAAAATACTATTTGGGCAACGCCAGAACGTTCAGGCGCACGACAGACCGTTCAGGCGCACGAGAGAACGTTCAGGCGCACGACAAAACGTTCAAGCGCATGATAGAACGTTCAGGCCCACGACAGAACGTTCAGGCGCAACGCATGCCTGAACATTCAGGTGCATGACAGAACGTTCAGGCGCAAAAAAATCTCTATATAATGAACCCTCCTCATTTCTCATTCCTCACACCAAATCACCTTCTCTTGTGATTTTCTTCTCCTTTCCACGCATTCTAAGTTTTTAGTTTTTGAGACTCTCTGTCCGAGACTCTCGGTGCGGTGCAACAAAGTTCTGTCCGGAGGAAAGCGCCAGATCTGAAAGCGGTGCAATGAAGTTCTGTCCGGAGGAAAGCGTCAGATCTGAAAGAAGAAGTTTTTATCTAAAGGTGGGGAACGAAACATAGGCTTGCGTGTTTCATAACTTTTATTAAAGTTTACATTCAATTATTATTATGTCTACTGTTCATTTACACTGCATTATGTCATATACTATTTATACTGCTGCACTTATGCCTGTATATTTGGAATTCATGTATCACACTGTTATAATGTCGGATTTGTGGTCAATCTGACTCAACTAGACTCGGTCTTGTCCTTAGTAACTTTAAATAGTGAACGGGGGGCAGCGGGCTGCTCTAGGCGATTAGTATTTAAGCAGACCTTGTGTCTCACCTCTCAACTGGGGACTGATCTAGTTGGTCTTATTGAAAGCTATCAGCTTATACAGTAATATTGAATGTCTTAATCTTGCACGTCGTGATACTGACCCTGATAAGGATCACCAGACGTTGCCAAAGTCAGTCTAAATGTCAAGAAAAGACTAGACCAGTAGACTAGACCAGTTCATGCATTGGCATCATATATATCACCACCTAGGGACGTATATGGTTTATGACTCAGAATAGTTAGGAGCATTGCTCGCTATTCATTACATTTCTCTGGAGATGGACGTACATGAGAACCCGGCTACGCCCGGGGAGGGACATCAGTACGTGAATCCAGAGCATCGTTCCTGTACGTGAATTCAGGCGATGTACGTTCATCAAACCATTACGAGGCGGTGTCATGCATACATACATATTGATTGATTATGATGCTCACATGTGTATTTAAGATATTTGATATTGAAGTATACTTTATTAATTGTTATACTCATGCACTATTTACCCACTGAGCGCGTTAAGCTCACTTCATTATTATCCAATCTTTCAGGAAATTAGAGTAGACTGGGTGCAGGTTATGGGGCCCACATTTTGTACCCTTTGTATGATTCATTGGGGATTTTGGGAGTATGTTCCCTTGACCATTTTATGTACAAAAGTATTCTGAATCAAATGAAATCAGATTTGTACTGTGTGTACTGTATTTCCGCTGCGCACTCTGTTGTTACCATTGTAATTGTTCCAAATGCGCGCCTCGTCCGAGAGTGTACCGCCGGTTTAGGTGCGTCCGGGCGGGGTGTGACATTTAATGGTATCAGAGCGTACGGTCCACGGCTCGCCCAAGTCCACCAAATTAGGGGAAGAAAATTTTCATTAGATATTTATATATATCTTTAGAACTATATATATATATATGAATTATGTATAGTTAAGATTTGTATTAAATATATATCTAAGAGAACTATATAGTTTATATAGTTTAGAAATATATATATAGTTATGATTAATGAAAAACTATATATATTGTTATGATTAAATATATATATCTATATATCTATGCATATAGGAGATATATATATACCATGTTGATAATTAAAATTTTGAATGAAAAATTTTATTAGATATATATATCTCTAGAACTATATATACATATGTCAATTATATATAGTTGAGCTTTATATTAAATATATATCTAGAAAACTATATGATTTCTATATAGTTTGATTTAAATATACATATAGTCATGATTTATTAGAAACTATATGTGTAGTTATGATTGAATATATATATCTATATACCTTAGTGTATATGAGATATGTATATATAAAAAAAAAAATTAAAAAAATGTTATTTTAAAAAAAAAAATTGAAAAATTTTATATGAAAAAAAAATAAAATAAAAAATTTATATATCTACAACTATATATATGAATTATATATATAGTTAAGAATTGTATTAACTATATATCTAAGACAACTATATATGATTTTTATATAGTTTAATTTCAAATAGTTGATTTATGGAAACTATATATATAGTTATGATTAAATATGTCTATACATTTATATGTGAATATGACATATATACATCAGATTACTAATGAAGAAATTTTTATGATGGCATAAACATCAAAAGAAAACTAGACAATAATGTCTAGCAACAAGGCATAAATCTTAAAAATGTTAGGAATATATTTTGTGTCTTTCACAAATTTATTTTCCTTTCAGCAAAAAAATGGCCTCAAGGGAAGGAGTCACTTCCACTAGCAGGGAACCAATTCCCACTAGACTAACGGAATTGTCCAAAAGAGAGGTTATGACTATGAAGAGCATCGACAATAGAGATCTCTGCCTCCGCCCAATCCTTCAAGACAAACTCGCAACACTGGATTGGTTAAATATAACCAAAATCGAGGGTCAAGTCTCTTACAACTTGGTGAGATCCTTCTATGAAGCCATGAATTGCGTAGGACTTCACGGAGATGAGATCAGCCCTATTTTGGAGACAACAGTCATGGGAACGAAAATTCCTATCAACATCGAGATTATTGCTCGACTTTTGGAGATTCCGATTGAGGCGAGGATTATTGATCCACATGAACCTCAGACAGTTGCAGAGATCACAGAATCTAATGAACAATTATTCAATTCCCTCGCCAAAGAGCCATACACTCAATCAACGTACACCAACCTCCCAAACAATCATCTTAAACCATCTCTTATCGGCCTCGGAAAGATTGTATACGACAACATCTTGCCAGAAAGGGGGACTAGAAGCACTATGTCAAGGGCTCAACTTCTTATGTTATACTACATAGAGAAGAAAATTACGGTCTCCCTACCTCACATTATTATCCAACAAAATGTTGAGGGTGATACAAAACGCTTTGAGAAAAGAATTCCTCGGCTACGGCGTCTTGATTATGAGGATACTATACGAGGCAAACGTCGACACTTTAGATGGAACGTTGAAGCTGATCACTGAACCAGTTACAGCATCCTCTATCTTCAAGACATATGGCACAAGTGGAGGGGTAACTGACGAAGAGGTATTCGGCACGACAATAAGAAATGTCGAAAGAATGAGAGACAAGCATGGGCGTTGCCTTCGCAAATGTCGACGCAAACTACCCGTTAGAGAAGGCCCAAATAATGATTCAAATTCAAATCCTACATTAGACCTAGCCCCGAATAGTGATCCAACCGATCGACCATTCACTGACGGAGAGTTATATGCTACACTAAATCAACCTACACAAAGTCATGATAGACAAGGTACGCAAGCAAATCCACCAACTTGGAACGTGCCCACTCAAGGCACCACTTCGTACCAAAGACTTCCAACTCCTACGGTACAGTATCAGCCAATTCCACAAGTTGTTATGAACCAACAACAACAATATTGGGCGTCACCAAATCTTGGAGGACAAAACATCCCAATAAGCCCATTGTTTCAAACTTTTTCACCACAAACAAATCCAAATATCCAAGGGGTTCCAGTTAGGGGCTCCCCGCACAATCAAAACAACTACCTTCCACCTATAAACCAATATTTTTCCCCAATGTCTAAGGCCTACCCTTCACCTACGGGACAAACGACCCATCAACCACCAATGGGACAACCGACTAACCTACTTGAACAGTTAGATGAAATGACATCCACTATTGTTGAACTGAGAGAGAGCCACAATAATATATTAACCCGCTTGCAAAACTCTGACGCAGAGCGTGCAAACTCTCAACCTTCTGTTAGTAGTCGTTCTGTACGTAGCAGTAGATCTCGAAGGAGCGGTAGTAGGCAAGAAAGTCACAATTAATTACTGGCATTGTAAACTTTTCTTTGATATATATGAATGAAGTTGTTTTGTTTAAAGACTATCTTTGGTGGGCCGACTTACAACCATTCTTTCTTTTGTATCACTAACTTTGGAGTGGTATGGGACACAACAAAATTGGAGGATACTAAATAAAATGTGGAAGTAAGAAAACCCATGACCTTGTGTGAAAAGAAACATTTGGAAAAAGTTGTATTACTAATATTATCACTAAGTTTACACGGTATGGGACGAGTAAATTTGGACGATACTATTAGTGAACTTCTATTCAGCCAATGTTTTTAGAGACCGTGTTCATACAACTTAACTTGGTTGACACCCTTATTACTAAATTCATGTGGTATGGGACACATGAACTTAGATAATAATAATCGAAAAGACTAAGAGTAAGTGTCTGAATACATAAGATTACGATAGAACATTAGATCAGGACATTTACCGATGCAAATCTTAGAATTCTTATGACTCGTATGGATTTTTAATGCAATATAAATATATATGTTCACAAAAACCAGAACCAAATCATTTTAAATACTTGCAAAGATTTCTACTTATTATATACACATTCTAACTTTGCTTTTACACCATGGCTAAACATACGAGATATATAAGATTTTTTGATTCCTCAACAAAAACCTTACACTATACTTAGAAAAATAGGTGATTTTAATATTGCAGTACTCTCGAAATTGTTGTTGAGCATACTATAACATTATACTTGGCTACAGTTTCTTAATCTTGGTTTTATTTTTTCCTTGCCAGTGAGAAAATGCAAACCAGGAAGAGAGGAAGGCCACGTACTGTTCGTCCCACAGTGGAGGCACCTCATGAGATTCAGGAACCACCGCCTAAGACAACAACACAGATCACACCCAACACTGACACTACATCTGGGCAGGCGATACCACCCCCACCAGCACCCTTTGCCATGCCTTCGAGCATGGAAACCTTCTTCGCCGGGTTTATTGAAGCAATAAAATTCACTGTTCACACGGTCGTTTGTGAGACCGCGACCAGTCAGGTTACCACGGTTCAAGCACCTGTTAAGTTTGGATAGGAAGCTCAAACCGATCAGATTACTAAATACAAGCGGCTACAACCTCTTACTTTCGCTGGCCCCATTGAGGCTGATGAGGTGCAAAAGTGGCTGGATGAGTCAAAGAAGGCTCTTGATGCAATGGGAGTCGATGAGACTCGCAAAATTCCACTAGCAACCTACCAACTTGTTGGTGCAGCAAACACATGGTGGATCACAGTGAAAGAAGACCCAATGGTCAACATAGCAGATATGACTTTGCAACAGTTTTAGTCAATGTTTATTGATAAGTATTTTACCAGCGCGGTGACAAAGCAGAAGCGCCAGGAATTTGCTAACTTATATCAGGGCACCATGACCGTCAGAGAATATGCTGGAAAATTCAAAGAATTATCAGTCTACTCTCTCTCCACCATCTCAATGGAGCGAGATAAGACTGAGAAATTTTATAATGGTCTTCGCCATGACATTCGACACGCCTTGTCGATCTTGGATCTCAATATTTACAAGGAGGTTGTTGACAGGGCTATGAGCTTTGAACAGGAGACTATCTTACGAGAACAACGAATGAATAAGGGAAAACAGCCTGCAACGTTTTCCTTACAAGGCTTGCAACAGGGCAACAAGAAGAAGCCCTACTACAATCCAAACCCAGCCCTCCCAGCCCCGGTTTCGCGTACTGAGGCCACAACACCTGCAGCTGAACCTTCTAACCCTCACCATCAGGGTTTCTGAAATCATGGCCGTGGAGGTCGTTATGGAAGAGGTGGCCATAAAAACGATAATGGCAGAGGTGGTGGTCAACACCACAATCAGCTAGGCCAGCAGAATAATCAGAATGGCCAACAAAACAATCAGCAGTACAGGCGACTTGTTTCAACCGCGGCCAGAAGGGCCATGTAAGATATGCCCGTCCGCACCTTCAGCAACCTATTCCCGTTGTTCCGCTCCAACAAGCACCACTTGCTGCTAATGCCCACCCCCGACAGAACCAGGGTCAACGAAATCAGGGCCGAACATTTGCCATCGCTCAACATCTCCTACCCGACAACAATGTAGTCGAAGGTACCTTTCCTTTGTTCAATACAATGGTGCATGTTTTATTTGATTCAAGTGCTACGCATTCTTTTATATCGTCGGCATTGGTAAGACATTTAGGCCTGCATCCTGAACCCACAACCATCACACTCCATGTCACATCACCGTTCGGATCTGGTACTGACGTGAATTTGCAGTGTTCTCGATGTGAGCTTCGAATGTCAGAACATATAATATATGCCAATCTTTTTGTGATGGATTTTGAAGACTTCGGCATCATCCTTGACATGGACTGGTTAACACCCAAAGATCGAATGTATGAAGAAGCAAGTTCAGTTAACCTTGCCTGCAGGAGAGTTGGTCAAGCTTCAGGAAACGAGGCAATGGATACACAAATCAACAGTTGCCCTTCTCAAGGCACAACTTCGAGCTCTATCCCTTGGCAATGAAAACAACTCACCAGCACTATACCCTCTCGAAGTACATGATGTTCCAGTCATATCTGAATTCCCAACAGTTTTTCTTAATGACCTTCCTGGTCTACCTCCAGTTAGGGAATTCGATTTTGAGATCAACCTCATACCTGGGACAAGGCCTATCTCAATTCCACCATACAGAATGTCAAATGTCGAACTGGTTGAATTAGACAAACAACTTAAGGAATTAGAGAGTAATGGCTTCATCCAAAAGAGTTCATCACCCTGGGGCGCTCCAGTTCTGTTTGTTCGCAAAAAGGATGGTTCGTTACAATTTTCCATCGATTATCGCAAGTTGAATAACGTCACCATCAAAAACAGATATCCGTTGCCCAGGATCGATGACTTGTTCGACCAACTTAGAGATGTCGAATACTTCTCTAAGATTGATTTACGGTCCGGTTATCACCAACTTCTGATCCGAGAGTCGGACATCACCAAGACGGCGTTCAGAACTCGGTACGGTCATTACAAGTTCTTAGTTATGCCATTCGGTCTAACAAATGCACCTGTTGCATTCATGGATTTGATGAATTTCATATTCAGGTTATACTTAGACCGATTTGTGGTGGTTTTTGTGGACGACATCTTGATATATTCCTCAATCGAGGAAGACCATAAAATACATTTGAAGATATTCCTCTTGACCTTGAGAAGCCACCAACTGTATGCAAAGTTGAGTAAGTGTGAATTTTGGGCAAAGAGAGTTCAATTCCTCGACCATGTGGTTTCAGGCAATGGCATTGAGGTAGATCCTTCTAAGGTTGAAGCAGTTTTAAACTGGAAGCAGCCTACCACTGCTACTCAGATTAGGAGTTTTCTTGGTTTGGCTGGCTATTACAGACGCTTCATCAAGGACTTCTCAAAGATTCCTGAACCTATGACCAAGCTCACTCGAAAAGACGTGCGATTTATCTGGAATCCCGCCTGTGAAGCATCATTTCAGGAATTGAAGAAACGCCTCACGACAGCACCTGCACTTATCACTCTAAGAAATGCAATTGGATTCTCATTATACACTGACGCCTCTCTCCAAGGCTTAGGTGTCGTGCTAATGCAAGAAGGCCAAGTGGTTGCATATGCATCCAGACAACTGAAGATTCATGAGGGTAATTACCCAACGCATTACTTGGAACTTGCAGCTGTCGTATTTGCACTGAAGTTATGGCGTCATTACCTATACGGTGAACAGTTTGAGGTCTTCTCGGATCACAAGAGCCTTAAGTACATATACACTCAGAGAGACCTAAACCTCCGCCAAAGACGATGCTTGGAATTCTTGAAAGATTATGACTTTCAACTCCAGTACCATCCCGGAAAGGCTAATGTTGTGGCCGATGCCCTGAGTAGAAAATCTTATGTTGCTTGCACTCTTAACTACGAAATGGGGAAGTTGGCTACAGAGTTGGAGAACTTTAACCTACAACTGAACGTAGAAGGACCAAGACCACGACTCTCTCAATTATCAGTCAACTCTGAGCTCGTTTGAAAGATTTCAGCCGCTCAAGCCAATGACCCTATGTTAATAGAGAAACGAGACCTTCTACTCAGCGGCCCGGACCTTCCTCATTGGTCGGTCTCTAGAAACAGAACTGTTTTCTATAAAAAACGTCTCTGCCTACCGAACGATCCTGAGGTTCGTAAAGAAGTGCTTACTAAGATGCACTGTTCGAGGTACGCTATGCATCCTGGGGGGTGACAAGATGTACAAGGATGTCAAGCGACAATTCTGGTTTTCTGGAATGAAGAAGGAAATTGCAGACTTCGTTGCTCGATGTCTCATTTGCCAGAAAGTTAAGGTAGAACGAAGACTTCCCTCTGGACTTCTCCAGTCGTTACCTATTGGAGAATGGAAATGGGAGAACATCGCAATGGATTTTGTCACGTCCTTACCTCGCAACAATAAAGGGCAAGATGCTATATGGGTTATCATTGACAGACTTACAAAGTCTGCACACTTCTTGCCAATAAAGTTCACGGATAATCCCGCCAAACTTGCAGAACTATATGAAAGAGAGATCGTACGCCTTTATGGCATACCACTCACGAACGTCTCTGATCGAGACCCTCGATTCACATCAAACTTTTGGAAAAGCTTCCAGAGTCGAATGGGTTCTAAGATCACTATGAGCACAACCTTCCACCCTCAGACTGATGGGCAGTCAGAGCGGCTTATCCAAATCTTAGAAGACATGTTACGATGCTGCATTTTGGACTTTAATGACTGATGGGCAAAGTATTTGCATCTAGCTGAGTTTGCATACAACAACAGCTACCAAACTAGTATCGGCATGGCACCATACGAGGCTCTCTATGGTCGGCCTTGCAGATCTCTGGTATGCTGATTAGATATAGCAGATCGACCGCAGTTAGGCCCTGAACTAGTTCAAGAGACTTCTGAGAAGATCACACTAGGAAAGGAACGACTTCGTGTTGTACAAAGTCGACAGAAGAGCTATGCTGACAAGCGGAGACAACATCTAGAATTTGATAAGGGGGACTTTGTTTTTCTGAAAGTCCAGCCCACAAGAGGTGTCAAACGCTTTGGGATCAAAGGCAAGCTCTCCCCGCGATATATCGGTCCATTTCAGATCATTGAACGTATTGGCAAACTTGTTTATCGTCTGTCCCTTCCATCGTCCATGCCTAAGGTTCATGACGTTTTTCACGTATCTATGCTTCGCAAGTATCGTCCTGATACTTCGCATATCATCCCTTTAGTCGAGGTTCGGGTTGAGGAAGGAAATAAGTATCAAGAGAGAGCGATACAGATTTTAGATAGAAAAACTCAAGAACTACGGCGACGTAGCATACCACTTGTGAAAGTGCTCTGGGATCACCACGGCATAGAGGAAGCAACATGGGAACTAGAAGCAACAATTAAACAGAAATACCCTGAATTGTTTTCTAGTACCAACTGATGATGTGATACATTGTATTATTTTCACTTATCAATCACAGGATGAAACATTGTTTACACTTATCTTGATACATTGTTTCACTTCAATAACTACGCAGATGTCTGAAAATAATATCAATGGATATAGTGATGCACACATACAGTGGCCTCTTTAGCAACCTGTGGCTACTTCTCAAGCAGATAACCCTCATCACTACTTGACTTGATTTCGAGGGCGAAATCCCTTTAAGGGGGGGGGGGTAGAGTGTAATACCCTGTATTTCACAAAAAAAAAATACTATTTGAGCAACGCCAGAACGTTCAGGCGCATGATAAAACGTTCAGGCGCATGACAGAACGTTCAGGCGCATGACATGACAGAACGTTCAAGCGCATGCCCGAACGTTCAGGCGCATGACAGAACGTTCAGGCGCATGCCAGAACGTTCAGGCGCATGACAAAACTTTCAGGCGCATGCCAGAACGTTCAGGCGCATGACAGAACGTTCAGGCGCATGACAGAACGTTCAGGCGCAATGCATGCCAGAACGTTCAGGCGCAAAAAAATCTCTATATAAGGAACCCTCCTCATTTCTCATTCCTCACACCAAATCACCTTCTCTTGTGATTTTCTTCTCCTTTCCACGCATTCTAAGTTTTTAGTTTTTGAGACTCTCGGTGCGGTGCAACAAAGTTCTGTCTGGAGGAAAGCGCCAGATCTGAAAGCGGTGTAACGAAGTTCTGTCCGGAGGAAAGCGTCAGATCTGAAAGAAGAAGTTTTTATCTAAAGGTGGGGAACGAAACATAGGTTTGCATGTTTCATAACTTTTATTAAAGTTTACATTCAATTATTATTATGTCTACTGTTTATTTACACTACATTATGTCATATACTATTTATACTGCTACACTTATGCCTGTTTATTTGGAATTCATGTATCACACTGTTATAATGCCGAATTTGTGGTCAATCTGACTCAACTAGACTCGGTCTTGTCCTCAGTAACTTTAAATAGTGAACGGGAGGTAGCGGGTTGCTCTAGGCGATTAGTATTTAAGCAGACCTTGTGTCTCACCTCTCAACTGGGGACTGATCTAGTTGGTCTTATTGAAAGCTATCAGCTTATACAGTAATACTGAATGTCCTAATCTTGCACGTCATGATACCGACCCTGATAAGGATCACCAGACGTTACCAAAGTCAGTCTAAATGTCAAGAAAAAACTAGAACTGTAGACTATACCAGTTCATGCATTGGCATCATACATATCACCACCTAGGGACGTATATGGTTTATGACTCAGAATAGTTAGGAGCATTGCTCGCTATTCATTACATTTCTCTGGAGAGGGACGTACATGAGAACCCGGCTACGCCCGGGGAGGGACATCAGTACGTGAATCCAGAGCATCGTTCCTGTACGTGAATTCAGGCAATGTACGTTCATCAAACCATTACGAGACGGTCTCATGCATACATACATATTGATTGATTATGATGCTCACATGTGTATTTAAGATATTTGATATTGAAGTATGCTTTATTAATTGTTATACTCATGCACTATTTACCCACTGAGCGCGTTAAGCTCACTCCATTGTTATCCAATCTTTCAGGAAATTAGGGTGGACTGGGTGCAGGTTATGGGGCCCACATTTTGTACCCTTTGTATGATTCATTGGGAATTTTGGGAGTATGTTCCCTTGACCATTTTATGTACAAAAGTATTCTGAATTAAAGGAAATCAGATTTGTACTGTGTGTACTGTATTTCCGCTGCGCACTCTATTGTTACCATTGTAATTGTTCCAAATGCGCGCCTCGTCCGAAAGTGTACCGCCGGTTTAGGCGCGTCCGGGCGGGGTGTGACACAATGTCCATGCATTTAATACAACCATAAAAAAAATGTGAACTCTGATATGGGACGAGTTTCTCTCAAATCCTGGTAAGGGTCCCAATAAACCTGAACAAATGTAATAAAATTAATTACACAAACAATACAATGTTATTCAAAATCCTAATTATAAATGCAATGTTATTAAAAATCGTAATAATCATAAAATTTTGACTGACCTCGTGAGGGTGTAACCTGTCTAGTGCCCTATGCAGTGTTAGCACGTAATCATCATCTAATCCCATCTCCTTTTTCGGGACCCACATATGCACACACAGTAGATTATTGTAATAAGAAGGGTTGATATGGTGATGAATTAATGGAAAATGGTCATACAACCAACCCTATCAAACACATTTTATATTAAAATCATGATCCAAACATCTTGATAGCAATTGATATGTATTAAAGTTAAATGTAAAATGATACATACCTCAAGCAAGGTGAGATACTCTACAATCTGGCACACCGATGTCCTTGTTGCAAATCCAAGTTGACGATAGAAAAATGCAAGACATGCGACACCCCATGAGTACATGCCGATCATGTTCACGTGCATTAGTAATTGGAGATAAGCAACAAGGACTCGCGTTTCAGTCTTGTCACAGAACAATGTGTAGCCTAGCAAAAATAATATAAATGCCATCGCTATGCACTCGACTAGGGGGTAGGGGTTGTCATCATCCTTGGCTGTACCATAATTGTAACACCCCGTAGTTTTAATTATACACCTACGTTGATGGATGCGTATACGAACATAGGAGTTAAACATATATGTGTATAAACATACATAAATTAAGTAGATTGTAAATGCCATACTATCATTAGATTATAAGATGATATAATAGTTTATAATATTTTATAATATCAAGGTCATTTATATCATCTTATAATCTAATGATAGTATGGCATTTAATAATACAATCTACTTAATTTATATATGTTTATACACATATACGTTTAACTCCTACGTTCGTATACGTATCCATCAACGTAGGTGTATAATTAAAACTACGGGGGTGTTACAACAGCGCTCTTTTAGCCATCACTTACTCACAGATTGCCCTTTCGCAAATTTGATCTCATTCACTGCATCAGTCTTTGAAACTCCTACCCTTGCATTAGTAATTCAACTACATCTTCGTTGTCCATTGGTATGGCTGAGACAACTCTGCCTGTGACATGAATGTTGAGAAGTATCTCAACATCATCAAAGGTAATTGTCATTTTACCAAAAGGAAGGTGAAATGATATGTTTGTCTCTGGTTGCCATCGCTCCACGAACTCAGATATCAATGTTTTGTTGGCGAAGGCATACGAGCAACCAATGAGGGGACTCAACCCAGATCCTTGTATGATTTCTTGGAGTCTATATTGATCGGGGTGGCATTTTAAATCCCAATCACCCACTTGTGCTCCATGATTTATACACTAAAGTGGGGATTGATGCTATGAATAAAAAACAAAAACAAATATGAATAGTCATTATTAACAAAAAAGAACCGTTAACAACAAGAGTATGATAAAAAGGGATGAAAACTTACTTCATTTACCCATGTGGTTGTAGCAACATGGTTCTTAAAACTAGTTGATAAAGTCACAATTTGACATATTTTTACCCATATTTTTAGTGCTTTCAGGCTAAAAAATAAAAATAAAAGAATGAAAAAAAAGAAAAAATAATAAAAATCTCATTAGATTGCATTTTTGAGTTTGTAAGTCATTTTTAGGCATTTTAAACTATTTTAGAAATGCATTTTCAGGAAATTATATTTTCTCACATTTTCTTACTTAGGGTTCATTACGAATTAGTTTATTGATTTTTTTGTATTTTTTTGAGAGTTGAAAATAATTTTTAAAGGTCCTGGATATTATTTTTTCTCAAAAAAAAAAAACATTGGACAATTGTTTAAAGTGATTTATTTTTATATAATATATGTTGATGCTTCACTTGGTCATTTATAAATGTATTTTTCAGGTTGAAGATTAAATCTAATATATCAAATAAAGAATTCTAAAGCCACATGAAATTATTCTCACCTCAGTTGCAGTAAAAAAAAGAAGGTTCCATATTTCAAGATGATTAAGAAATCAAATTTAAAAAAAAATAGAAAGATTTTTACCCAAGATTGTGCCATGATTATGATTTTATTTTATTTTTTGAAAATATTTTGTGCTTAATTGGGTTTGATCTTATGGAATAGTTGAGGAGAATGAAATCTTGAATTATATGTAAAAATATATAGTTGTTTTGAAAACATATCAATTACATAACGGGGGGCACCCAAACGATCTCATCTCATCTCTCATTTTTATTTTTATTTTTTTTAGATTAGATTTATTTTTAATTGTTCATTCAAGCCTTGAGTAAGATGACATTGCCCAAGGATTTAGGGTTTTGTAAGTTTTCTTCTTTTTATTTTACATTAATGAAGTTCTCATTTTCAGTAATTTCTAATTTTTTGTATTTTTTTTTCATTTACTTCTTGTTATTTATTACTTTATTTTTATTCATTTAAATGCTTTATTTTCATAGGAAGCTCATTTCAATTCAGTTTTAGATTTTCCTTCTTTTTTTATCACTTGTTTTCATATTTAGGATATTAGAAACCAAACTATTATTTTTCTCTGACTTCTATAGTATATAATGTTCTAATTTATTTAAAAAAAAAATTAAAGTGACTTGCCCAATCCTTGTGGATCGACCTTGTCTAGCGCTACAATTCACCTTGTGCACTTACAAGTATTTTATTGATCTATTCAAAAGATCACATCACTAGTCAGTACGGCAGAATCAGTAGGGCCTCCTGAAAATGAGATAGGGGCACTCTCGTCTTCTTTAGTGTTTATACTCTCTTGTCCAATGTGTTATATGTTTGTCTCTTCTACTTGTTCTTCTTCTTCTACATTGTCCGTGATGAAAGGTAAATTGGATTTAACGACGAAAATCTTTTGAAGAAGAACAAGTGACGTTTTGCTTTCTTTGAGGGAGGAAGAAATCGTGGTGAAGAAGAAAATAATGGGAAATGAAGAGAGGGAGAAGAAAATGGAGGAAAACTAAGGCTTTGGAGCGGGGGACTAGCGTTTTAGGGAGAAGAAAATGATGGGAGGAAGAAGAGGAACTTGGTGTTGAGATGAAAATGGGAAGGAAGATTTTTTAGTTTTTTGGGTGGGGTAATCTTAGCAATTGTGGTGATGACAGGGGATATTTGGGGTTCAAATAGCAGCCCTCCACATTAAATGCAAACATGAGTTTATTGTAAATTTATTCTTTCTTTTTTTTATTATAAAGTTAGAAAGGACAATAAATGATGGGACTAGTGCATTCAATGAACAAGATATGTTTCTTAAAACCTTATATATAAAATTTTAAAAATCACGAATAATGATTACTTTACTACATTTGGTTATTATTTATTTTGTAACTAACAATAACGTAATTATATCATTATAGATTATTTTATTATTGACAATATGAATTATCCAAATTATTACTTTACCTTGTAATATGAATTAACCAAATAATTAGTTTACCTTGTGAAAATAATATAACTTATTTAGAGTGGAATTAATTTTGTAACTAATTATATTACTTCGTATATAACTTAATAAGATTGTTACTTTGAAACTAATAACATACATGACATACACAAAATATTACTTTACTTTGCAAGTAATAATATTACTTAATTAGTATTGGTTATATTATTAGTTGCAAAGTAATAATACAACTTAATCAGATTTTTAGTTTACTTTGCAACTAATAATACAACTTTTATTTTTTGAAAGAATAATACTTTGCAACTAATAATATAACTTAATCATTGTTAGTTATGTTATTAGTTACAAAGTAATAATAAAACTTTTTTTTTTCAAAGAACTAATAATAATACAACTTTTTTTTTTTCACCTGGCCAACTCAACTAATAATAGGCGGCTAAATTAGATAGGTGTTATTAAGGTGAGTTTGGTTTATGATTCAAAAACAAAATTGCAATCACAAAGTGAAAACTAAAAGGACATTGTTTTATCATATTTGAAAACAGTCTATTTTCTTAGTAATATATATTTTTAAAATTGTTATCGAATATAACTAACTAAGCACGTTTTCTTTGTTTTTAAATTTATTACATATAAAAAATTGTCTGATTCATGTACCGAACCTAGCGTAAATTTGTTTTTTTTAACCTTTTTTAAGGTTTGGGCTAAGTTTTGGGTCAAAAAACTAAAAAATAAAAAATCTCAACGCAACCCAAATAGTTATTTCAATTTTTTTTACACCTATTTTGTCACACCTTGGGTTGCATGGGCAAACGCCTAAGCCATTATGGATCCATAATATTGTCACATCTAACCAAATTCGCGATACCCAACAGGGTCCTAGTAACGGACTAGATCATTTACCCCCACTATTCATGAATAGTGAAGGGCCTTCCCCAAGTTGAACTCGCAACCTCCCCTTTAAGAGGTTAGATTTCGCACTTGGAGTAGCCACTGAGCCAATGAGGCCCTTCACTATTCATGAATAGTGGGGATAAATGATCTAGTCCGTTACTAGGGCCCTGTTGGGTATCGCGAATTCGGCTAGATGTGACAATATTATGTGCTACTATGGCTAGGCGTTCGTCCTGAGGGGGTGCGCCCACACCTGGGTAGGGGGCACGCTATGCAACCAAAGGTGTGATATATTTGATGAGCTTCTTTAAAGTGCTTTTGTTTGAAGAAGCTTCTTCAAAGTGTTTGGTAATACCTATTTTTTAAAGTAAACTATGGTGAAAAAATACAGTTTTCTACTTTTAAAAAAGGCTTAAATGAGACCAACTTTTTAAGAAAACATTTGAGGGCTGCTATTTATATCCCATTTATGGACTATCATCACCCCAACTACTAATACTACCCCACCAAAAATATATATACTATTCCTATCCCAGCCAAAAAATAAAAGAATTCTAAACTACCCTCCCTCATTCTTACCCCACCCCAAAATTTTTTTTTAAAAAAAATGATTCCCTCTCTCCCAACGGCATTTTCTTTCTCCATTTTTCTCTAAAACCGTAGCCCTTAACTCCAATGCCTACTATTTTCATCTTCTTATCTTGGTTAGAAGAAGGTTGAAGCTAGATTTTATTTTTATTTTTATTTTTTGTTTCTATGCAAAAATTCATGAATGGCCTGATTTTTGCAAAACCAACTTTGTATAGTTCGGCCACGTAGGGGCAAACTAACTTTGTATAGTTCAACCTTTTGTGGCCGAACCTCTTCCCTCTCTCAAATGTTTGATTTTTGTTTTTTTTTTTGAAATTACTAATTAACTATTTTATTGTATACAGATATGCCAAGGACATGCAATACGACTTTTACTGTTTCGTGTAATCAACGACCATTTTTAGACATTGTTGTTCATCCTGAAATTATACAAAATTTTATAATTAGACAAACAATAACTAAATAAGATCATAAACGACATCAAGTAAACTCAAATACATAACATAACAATTGCATGCATAAATATTTAAAAATAAATAAAAATTTATGGTTCGTCCCTATATGGCCGAACTTAAACCTTCAGTTCGGCCAGACAGGTCCGACCCTGTCTCATAATGTTCGGCCCTTTTGTGGTTACAAAATTCGGCCTCACAAGGCCAAACTAGATAACACTTTTTACAAAAAAACACAATGAATCATTCAAATATACTAAAAACTTATCTTTCTTTTACTCCTTTTGCCATAAGCTTCCAATGTGTGTTGACGGTGAAAGTTTTTGAATGCTCAAACCTATCAAAGGAAGTTTAAAGGAGAAAAAGTTGAAGAAGATGAACGATATGGGATAGATTTAGCTGGTGGGTGGAGAGTTTGATTTTTTTTTTTGAAATGAGATCATTTTGGTAATTTCATCTAATGGTAGTTTAGGAAGTCGATTTTTTGGGTAAAGTGTGGTGATCTATGTAGTTATGGGGTTTAGGTAGCAGGCCTCAAACATTTCTTTTTTCTTCTTCTCCTTTTCTATTTATTTTATTTTATTTTATTTTTTATATATGACAAAATTAGAAACGCTTCTTTGAAAAGGAACCTTTTAGAAAACTCGGCTGTCTAAGGTGGCGAAAATGAACGCACAGTTACAACAAACTTAGTACCATCATCAGCTTAACCGTACCAAAAACTCAAAGCCTAAAAAATACGAACCCAAGAAGCAGTATTTTCGATTCAAAAATTCTGAAAGTGGCCCTTGTTGGCACCGACTTACTTGCCTCTATTTCATTTTGATTTCTAAACATCTCCTCTCGCTGGTTCTACGATGCCGCTACCCTGCGCTCCCTCCTGCTTAACGTACGCTATATTTTTGTTTTCTTCAATTCTTTCATGTTGTAGCATTTGGGGTTTTTACCCTAAAATCCGCAGTTGGGTACTTTTGTTGAATCCCAGTTGGGTACTTTTGTTGAATCCAATTTCTACTTTCCACTATCATTCTGAACTCTCTTTTTTTCTTTTTGTAATTTTTGTGAAATTAGCTAGGCGGCTTGCGGTAGCAGTAGTAGTAGTAGTAGCAGTGCCACAGAGGAATTTGAGTGTGAAAGCGAGAGCTATGGTGGGTTCTGAGCGTTTTCTGTGTTCCACCTCTTCATCAAACAACAGAAAAAACAGAAAAGGGGTTTGTTGTTTCTTTGCTTGCTGTGGCTTTTTTAAATCAATCAATTAATCAATCAATAAATGAATGTTTTTGATTTTATTAATGGGCTTTTATTATTATGTTTTAAAAATTTTGATGGGGGATTTGTTAATTTTTAATGGGTTTGATATGGATGTAGGAAGATGATGTTGTAGATATTCAAAGTTTCAGGGACGACCCTCGTAGAATGGATAAAATGGCGACAATGACGGTACAACAGCTTAGAGCCCTTTCAAGGTAAGAGAAATTATTTATGGTGTAGTTTCATATTTTGTAAAGGAAAATGCTAAAGTGACGTCAGTGGTTGACATTGCTAGAAACATTTTCATTGATGCAACCAACATTAGGTTGACTGAGTGGTTGGTAGACAGATTGTCGAACACCATGTCCAGGAGGATATCGTGGGTTGGAGCCTCCCTATTCATTGGGTGTTCTAATATTGGTCAATGGCGTCCTAAGTTGTTTGTGCCTGTGCCTCAAGGGGGATTAGTGTGCCCAAAAGGAGGGTCTAATAACTTCTGACCTCAACAAAAAAAAAAAAAAGAAAAGAAAAAATTCATTGACGCACCATTGGATTACCTCAAAACATGCACCAACACATGGGAAGGTGTGTTTCTATCAATGTTTGCTGGGAATGTCAATGTAGCACTAGTTTTTCGTAAAAGCATCCGACTAGTCTCATGACGTGTACAAGCCTCCCTAATCTTACACACATGAAACTACTCTTAAGGAGTGATCAATGTGGGGTGGGATTTGAAGTTTGAACTTAGTACTCTAGCATCCTACCCCAAATAGTTTTTTTTTTTCTTTTCAATTTTATATATTTCATTTTGGTCAGGTGTTCACATATGGGTTCACTAGGAATTTCGAACTGGAAATGATTGGTTCAAACTGGAAAATGTTGCCAAACAATGTTAAAAACATGGTTTTAAACAGCTTGCTTCTACACTTGTGAAACAGCCATGTGCTATTATGCAAAGAGAACAATGTTACATGAGTAGGATTTGCTCAAGAAAAAATGTTAGTTGATTTGAATAATATTTTTCAATTGAAAAGTGAATTCTGCTAGAAAATTAAAGGTATGCAAAGTACATATATTTTTTTGGTGGGGGAGGGGATTGGCATGTTTATGGATAGATTGGAATAGTGAGAAGATGCACATGTTTATGGACCCAATAATATGGATTAGAACTAGATAACAATAAACAAAATCACTTTTTTTCATCTCTCAACTTGTTTCACATTCTAACAAAATCAAAATGGGTGGTACTAATGTCTTTGTTGTGATGGCCAATGTGTAATTAAAAAGGGATCCACTACGATTAGAAAGGGGCCTGCTATGTAGTTTTGTAGCATAACATATTTGAACCGTTACTGTTATAGGACCCGCATTCTTTTTTGTTCTAAGATTTTCAAAAGTACATCTATAAATTTCTGGAGACCTTTTTTGGGATAATATAGAAATAATGCAAACAGAAAAGAAATAATTTGTTTCAGTTTTTTAAGAAAATGATAAATTTGTGTGAAAATGCATCTATCTTTTCTGTGATTGGTAGGTGTGATGCCCCCTTGTCTCAAAATCCCGGAGGGGTGAGTTGCCCAGGCTAGCACTCAAAAACCCGAGTAGTAGTAACCCTATCATACACAACCTGTACAAAACCTGTACAACACATGTATACGACCAACCAACATACCTAAACAAGTCTTCAAGGCACAAGATTATAAAAATAACCATAAGTCTCATAAATATCATAAATCATTCATTAATCACACCAAGGGTGACAAAATATATAAAAACTAAATAAAAGGGTTCAACTGACCCATATAAATCCCATACATAATAAATGCAAAATACTTATAATTTCCTATAACTAGTCCTATGTCTATGCCGCATCGACTTATACTCACTTTCGAACAAGTGAGCAACCCAAATCCATGCGACTCTTTTGCCCTTCTCCTGGGCACTAGATGAGCCTGAAAGATGTGAAAAAAAATGGGAGGAGCTAGAAAGCCCAATGAAATGATATCACACACTACCACCACATACTCATCAATAATTTAAAACAATGCATGAAATAATAAATCACATGATGATATGCAACGATGCGAGTAGAAAGGTTTATACATGTCAAAATATTATTTAATTTCAAAATAAAGTCATACCCATGGAAAAGTCACTTTTTGGACCCACGCAGTTCAATTCCCGACACTAAGCTTATACTAAGATTATCGACCCCAAGGTATAATGACTTTGGCTCAATCAACCTCATGCCTACTATATCCTAGAACCACTCCATAGTCTTATGTGGAAAATATAATCATCTAGGTTATGGCCCTAACCTAGGAATATTTCACACCTCAACTCATGGTTATCGATCCTTAGGATTAATTCAAGGAAATTCCTTCCTTGTTCCATTCAAATCCCTTTATTAAACATGCAATATTTCAAGCATCAAAACAATGATATTTAATACTCATGCAATTCATAAAACCAAAACAGTGCAATAAACCAATGCACACATGCGTATAATTCATAAACATGGAAAACAAATTTTATTTATCTATGATGATATATATACGATGGGAGGATGGAACCATACTCATCTCCAAACCTTAGTTGCGTTCCAATCACCTTTCCGTAGCTTCCGAATTTATTTCTAATCTTTCCTCAATTCCTAAATCCAAATATAATATTTTAAAATTATAAAATCATACTACCAATTACTTGAACTAAAAACCCCCAAAACTGGACTTATTATTATTATTATTTTTTATTTTATTTATTTACACCCCATGGTTTTTCCACCAGAAAAAAGTATCCATTAACCCAAAGTTCCCAATTGGACACTTTTCAAATTACCATAGGTTTCCACCATGAAACCCTTGGTTAGATTTCATTAAAATCATATAACTAGATAAACTAGTTTATTCCACCATGAAATTTCTCCAATAAATTAAATCTAGGTTTGAATACTTACAAAAGGATAATTAAAACCCTTTGTTTCTATGAATCCAAATCATAGATTTCTACCCAAACTATTCTCAAAACATGAAAAAAGGGAAAAAAGGAACAATAGATTGTACCTTGGATCTTAAATCCGCTCTCCGGACGTGTTTTGAAACCTTCTTGGACGGCTTTCCAATGCTTCCTCGCTCTTGGCGGCTTTAGGGTTTTGGGAATATTGGAATAGGTTAAAATAAGGAAGAGTAGCTTTTTATACTAAAAGAAAACTTAAAAACTATAAAAAAATAGGGTTTTATGGTCATTGTAGCATCGTGCTACAGTAATGTGGTTAATGTAGCACCGCACAACAGTAATGCAGTAACCTCCCTCCCATCCCTTTTTTTATTAATCGTGGGCCCCACCACTTATACATACATACAACATATATTTATTTATTTCTTTTGGGGCTCACACATTTAATTAATGTATTTTTTTTATATGGGTTCTGATAGTAGGAAATCTAACGTAGGGTTTATTAAACACTGAATTCAAGAACGTTTTTGAGAATGCAAGATGCATAGTGTGTGTATATATGTATGGTCTTTAGAAGTGAGTGTTGTTAGAGTTTTCTAAAAGCAAATCAAAATGCTCTTGTCCACCTATATGGCTATACCTATGCAAATCTTTGCCAACTTATAACTTAAGTGGTTCTAGTCATTTACTTTTATGGTCTATGTATGGTCAAAAGGGCCTCCATCTTCTTTATTAAATTTTTTGATTCAACAACCTGCTCTGACAAACAAATGAATTGGGGCAGTTAGTTTTGAGTTTTTCTTTTTCCAAACTTTAATATGATGAATAAATACACTTGGAACAAAAAAAAAAGGTTATTCATATTTTAATGGCTAATTTCTTCAACAAATGAGGGTGATGGAGAACAATTGTCTTGCATGTGATGTTCTCTGTAGACTTCTCTTTCCTGGTGTATGCCGCGCTTAATTATGGATGCTTCTTAAAAAGCTGATTAGACTATTGTCTTACAATTCTCCACTTCTCCAATTACCTTTTTTTTTTTTTTTTTTTTTTTTGACAAGAAACATACTTAATATATATAGAAAAGTTTAAAGTCCAAAAGGACGAGATGTCCTAGTGGAATTACAATGTTTCAAGGATGGCGTTCCAGTTGAACATCCAGTCCCCAAAACTTTACCCAAGAGACAACTTACATGAACTTACCCTAGTAGCAAAACAAACAGTGCTGCTCCCACAACCTACTACTACTACTACTACTACAATCATTAAAGATCCTATTGTTTCTTTCAGTCCAAATACACCATATAATAGCAAAATAAATACATTTCTAGTACATTTTAAGTCTTTTGTTCATCAGGCCACTAGGAAAAGAAAAGAAATTGTTAGAATCCGGGGGAAGCAGCCACTGGCATCTCCTACACCAACCGTTCCATAACTCCTTAACTCGTTCACAATCCCCAAACACGTGTTCAACTGTCTCCTCATGCTTCCTGCAAAGGCACACCATGATGGAGATAGCATAGTATTAGAGAACTTCCTTTGTAAGACATTAGCACAATTCAATCTTCTATGAGCAACAAGCCAACCCAAAATTCTGACTTTGGATGGCACACACGCACTCCAAATGAACTTGGCCTGAGGAAATGGAGGGTTGGTGACAGAAGAGGGCAGGGATTTAAGGAAGGATTTGGAAGAAAAATTGCCAGACAAGTCCCCAATCCAGCAAATTCTGGATCTTAATGAGAGAGATTTTTAAGAATTTCATTATTAACTGCCATTTCTGAGGTTAAAGACTTCGGAAGCTGGGATGTGGGGGCTCCTTTTATCTTTGTTAGATTGAAGAAGGGAACTTCTTGTGAATACAAATGGATGGTTCTTTTGAAAAGGGAGGGTAAGTTGGAAAATGAAAAAAAAAGACATCCTCTCATCCAATGGGGGAATTGGCTTATACGTATGGATCAATGTCAGGATCAATGGGCTCTTGAACTTCAAATTATCATATGCAGAAATTTAGAATAAGTTGACTTTTGGTGAGGATGTCTTTACCATATTGACCACCACAGAAAAATGTGCTCATTCTATTAAATTTACGTCCAATCAAATTGATTTTGAAATTTGATCATAAAAAATGGATGACCTGCAGTTGTTTTGATTCTCTATCACAAATCATTTTCCTTGAAAATAGTTTTATTGGTAGAGAGATCCATCTGAAAAATTAACTTGAGGTTGTGGTAAAACTTTAAATAGGTCAATCTATTCATTGGTTTTGTATTATCTGCTTTATGTTGTGTATTAGAAAGTTGAAGCATGGGGACCTCATTGTATTTTATTTACCACATGCACATACTCACCTATAACTGTAAGGCACATTCTTTCACACATGAAAAAGCCATCTTATAATTTTTTGGGGTTCTTTATTTTATGGGATACATGTTATACATATTAAGATGAAGAATGATTCCTGCCAGAATGTGGTCTGAATTAGTAGAGGTGCATGGTTTTAGAAAATGTTTCATTCATGTCTTATGAATTTTCAGGAGTTTCGGGATCCCTGCTAGAGGTTCTAAGCATCATCTTGTCTTGGCCTTGAAACAATTTCTAGAAAATGAGAAAGATGGTATCCATTTTTTGCTGCTCAGAGAAATTCCACATTTTCGTTATGAAAAAGTTATTATTATTTGTTATTTATATCTTTCAGGTCAAAATGATCCAGTAACTAATGAACATGGACCCTTGGAGATGAAATTGATTCATTCTGAACATACTTCATCACAAATGAATGCTAATAATTCATATGATGAAGAAGATTCTGCACTAAACTCTTTCACAATTTCTGAAGTTTCGGAGATTGGACAAAAAAGGAGAAGGGGAAAGGCACCCTCAGTTGATAAAGCCAAAGTCAAAGTTAATTCTAGAACTGCTATTGCAATAGAAAAGCTCCCAACTAAAGTACATGGAACTCCTGGTAGGTATTTAACTTCTTATTTCACAATTAGTTTGAGATTCTGTGCTTCCCCTAAGATGCAATTTATTTGTTCATTCAACTATTTTGAGCTATGCTATATAGAACAAAATGTTGGGCAATAAAAAAACAACATGTGAACAAACTAAGTGTAATGAAAATGCATATGTTAAGATGAATATGTGGTAAAACATTAGATGATAAAATTAGAAATAAACATATTCGAGAAATGATAGGAGTAGCCCAATTGAAGATAAAATGAGAAAAAAATCGATTAAGGTGGTTTAGACACATACAAGGAAGACCTTTAAATGATCCAGTTAGGAAGAGTGACCTATTAATAATCTACGGTAATGATAGAAGTAGAGGAAGGCTTAAAATAACATAGACAAAATTAATCAAGAAAGATATAACTACTTGTAATTTAAATGCCGACTTAACACTTGATAGAGTGGAGTGGAGGAATCATATTCATTTAGCTGAATCCATGTAGTTGTGAAAAGGCTTACTTGAGTTGAGTTGAGTATTTAACGATTTTGAACTTAATAAAACCTTACAAATCTCTATTCATCACTAAGGGCTCATACCACTTTGATTTTTCAAACAACCAAAAAGATCATCTCTTGTTTTGGATCACTATTGATTTATCTTCCTTCCGTGGTGCCAAGTAATGTTGCACACCAGTTCTACTACCACTAGTAGATTTTAGGGGTTTCACTTGTATGTTCTCAGTACACTTGATGTGGGACTTAATAGACATCAATGCAATTGTGAGAATTCCCTACTCAATCCTTGGTGGGCTTGCCTAGGTATTGATGCATATCCATGGAATCCATATTGTAATATCCCTAAGCCCTTAGTGTCATTTTGATACCACTATTGGTGAAACCTGTGCTACATTCCTTTATCCTACTACTAATGCAAATCAATGACTTAACACGTAACAATCAATATCTTAATGATGAAGCAAGTGAAATTGAGATACACATGCACAACATGGAGACAATTGAATTATCCTAGAAGAGTCTGCACAACAAAGGAGAATAAACAAACAAATGAAAGGGGAGTAGCTGAATTGATAAGATGGCCAAGGAAAACTAAGCGAAGCTTATATCTCCAGTCAATGCTCATCGATCACCTCCCTTGCAAGGTAGATCTTAAACTTTTGTTGAACAAGCCTTGACCAAAGAAGAAAACATTAAAAATTAAGGAAAAGTTTATTTGATGCATTATTAAAAATGTTGGTATTGGTTCTTATCGTGGGGTTGCATTCTCTTTCATAGTAAAGCCTAGATGGATGGATTTAGTACTAATTTACATGCACATATACCTGGTGCATGACGGTGAGATGAAGTTTGTTTTGCGATGAGATGAGGTTTGTTTTGCGATGAGACCAAGTTTCCACTTTTGAAACGCTTCCATGTTTTTCTTATGTTGTGTAGTGTTCCCACTTTCAAGTTCAGACATGGTATTGGTTAAGGCTTCAAGAGCCTCTTGCTTCTCTAGTATGAACTGGACTCTTCGATGCCAAATGTCTAAATTGTCCCCGTTCAACTTTTCTCCCTTATTCAAGTCAGCAATAATACTTTTGGAAGCAGTAGCCATAGCTCTAAAATATAGACATTATAATAGCACATATTAATACTAGCACCCATTAATATACACACATTTATGTTTGCCGCAAAATTCGAGTTAAGTTAATGATAAATAATTTTAGAGAATAGGTTTGAAAGGGAACTTTTGTTTACAATCATCACCTATTTCTCTAAATCAAATAACCATTACTTAAACAATTTGCGCAAAACATGTCATTCAATAATATCCCACAACCAAAGCTCAACATTAAACAATAGTATCAAGATAATCATCCGTAGAGATGGAAAGAGAATGAAAAAAATAGATAAGCTCACTGTTCACAATAGTGTCTAATTCATGTTGCAATTCCATCATTTTAATCATGGAAAAATCAATGGTTAAGATCACATCATGCATGCATACAATTACAGATTTATCATCATGTTGAAGTCATATCATGAATGTAACCGTACAAATGTAAGGATCTTTGTAAAAAACCATATGTCACAGTTCATGTGTTTTTGAAAAAACATGATCTAATGATTCGAATTTAACAATCAAAATTGAACGGTTCATGCTAAATCACAACACATTGCATATTTGCACATTACAACATGAATCTGAGAAATGTAGCCTTACGGATGTAAATATCAAGCAAAAATACGTCAAGGTCCAGTTCATGGCTTTTGCGAAAAAACACTAGAAGGCCTTCATTTTAAGCCATAAAAAAAATGAACGGCCAAATTTTACCAAATTTTTTTTCATTTTTTTTAAAGAACTGGTTCTGGCAGGCCAAACTAGTTCGGTTGGACCGGCCGATCAGACTGGTCCAGATTGGTCCGGGCTGGTTCGGACCTGGTCCGGGCTCAGATCTGGGTTTGTGTTCAGGCCAAGTTTGAGCCTAGACCCGACCCGTTGGGTCCAGGCCTGAACCAGGAGTTTTTTATTTTATTTTTTGGAGTGACCAGGTGGGCAGGGCCGGGCCGGACCGGGTGGGTGATGACCCACATGGGATCATCTTCCCCATCCGTTGGTTTGCAACTGCAGACAAGCGCCGTGGTGGTGACCGTGCCACTACGGTGCTGACCCACCGACGCTGGGAAGGTGTTCGGCCGGTCCCTCGGTGATCGACGATCATGCCGGTGGGGATAGCTGCCGGAGGTCTCGCCGGATTCCGGAAACTGTGGCACACCTATGTACATGCAAGTAGGTCCGTTTCGAAGACCTCACTGTAGAGATCATGTGGGTAAGTTCATTGGGTGGTGAGTTTACCGGATTTCGGCGAAAATCCGATCGGAACAGTGTGCGGAAAAAACATACTTTTGAAATGTTTTTATTCAAAAAAAATCACCGGCACATCAACCAACATGGAAACAACCAAACACGCTCGGATACCAATGTTGGAACAACATTCAAATTCCAATATACAGTAAATAAATAAATTGGAAAGAAGTTACCGAATGTGGAAGCTTTTAGATCCGATGTTTCAATGCTTGTTGCTCGAATCCAAAATCTCACGATGAATTACACCACATTAAGGGTGTGACTCATTTTCCACAGCCCAAATGCCTAGATGATGAATTCAACGAGATGGGGGGATGAGTATCTTACTTCTTCCAGTTGTTTAACAAGTTCATATGGAACTCTTGTTTTATACAAAAACAAGTAGTGGGTTCTCTCAGTGCATCCCACACTAACCCACTATATCAATATATATAGCAATATAAGCGGGATGCACTAAAGACACCCACTAGTAGTGGTTGCCGCATGGCAGTCATACTTACAAAGGGCTTCATGTATAGTTCTAGGGATAAACAAGTGAGATTTTTGAAGTGAAAGCCTGGTAATTGTTTGACAGCCTATGATAGGATGGATATTTGGCTATAGGATGTGTGGTACATGATCTAACACCTTTCCTAACAGCTATGGGACCATCAAGGTCTGAGATTACAAGGATGAGAGAATTTTTTTGGGTCTTAGAAGGCTTAGGAATAACGGTCTTACTTGGTTCAAACTTGGTTTTGGTCTTGGTTCAGTTAACAGTTCTTGATTTATAACTGGTTCAGGGATAGGAACTGGTAACGACAATTGGGCCTGTGTCAAGTCCGACTGCCCCTTACTACCAAGAGGTCTTCTTCTAGTATACACCTCAAGTTCGGTTGTGGAATGTTTCTCCAGAATATGATCTTTATCCTGTAATGTTTCCTACCTGAAATTGGAAGTAATATATTTGGCATTTGCTTAGGCTCGAATTCATTATTTTCAACATCTTTTTCCTTTAAAAAATCGGTTTCTTTGGCCTCAAGAGAATTGACAATAATATTTGGAAGGAAAAGATTGGAAGGAAAAGATTGGAATCAGAATTTTCATTTGGAAAAAATATATTTGGTAAAACATAATTGTTAGTTTCCCAGAAAATATCAAACTCATCTTCAAGAGGAGTTTTGGCAAAAAGAGGAGTTTTGGCAAAAAAAGGAGTTTGTTCCACAAAAAGCACATCCATACTAATATGGATTTTCTTTGTAACAGGATTAAAACACTTATATGCCCTTGTGTTAAGCGCATAGCCAATAAAAATACATTTCTCAGCCCTAGCATCTAACTTTGACCGAGATATATTAGGAATGTGGACAAAAACAGTATAACCAAACACTTTAAGGGGCAAGTTTGAAGTTAGCCGGTTCTTAGGAAACCAATTTTTCAAACAATTCAAAGGTGTTTGATGATTTAAACCACGAGATGTAACTCTATTTATCAAGTGTGCTGTCGTTAAAACTGCCTCACCCCATAAATACTTAGGCACATTCATAGAAAGCATTAGGACTCTACTAACTTCTAAAAGATGGCGATTTTTTCGTTCAACAACACCGTTTTGTTGTGGTGTATGCGGACATGTAGATTGATGTTGGACTCTTTTTTCAGACAAAAAAAATTCCAAGATATTGGTTAAAATATTCCTTACCATTGTCAGTACGTAAAATACTGATTTTGGTTTGAAATTGATTTTCAAACAAGGAATAGAAATCCTTAAACAGTTTTTCAACATCAGATTTCTTATTCATCAAGTAAATCCAACATAATCTAGTGTGATCATCAATTAATGTCACAAACCATCTTTTATCAGTTAAAGTAGGCACTTTACAGGGTCCCCAAACATCACTATGAATCAAATAGAAAGGTTTTGAGGACCGATAAGATTTTGAATGATATGGACTGCGATGACTATTTGAAAAACAGCACACATCACATTGAAAATTCTAAAAAGAAACTTTATTGAATAAATTTGGAAACAAATGTTTCAAATAAGCAAAACGAGGGTGTCCTAATCAATAATGCCAAATCATAATATGTTCGTTGACAGGGAGAGAACTAACATTACAATGTAATCCCGAAATAGGTGTATTGATTGAAGAAGTGCCCTCCAAGTAGTAAAGTCCATCCTTCATTTTGGCACTGCCAATCGTTGTTCCTAAAGTCCTGTCCTGAAACTCACAAATTGTAGGGGCAAAATCACAGAACAGTTAGAGTCTTGGGATAACTTACTGACAGATAAGAGGTTACAAGAAAAAAACAGATTTCAAAACAATATTAGGTGAAATTTGAATGGAACCTTTTCCAGCAATTGGGGACAAACTTCCATCTGCTATTCTTACTTTCTCATTACCAGGACTCGAAGAATAGGTTTTAAACAAGGAAGAGTTAGATGTCATATGATCAAATGCACCATAATCAATAATCCATGGTGCTGGGACAATTTTGCTGGGGCTTTTGACATGATTACCCTTTAAAAAAAAAAATTTCACAAATGCCATCCAAACACAAATATTGACCCCTTTGCCCTACTTTACTGTTTATAGCATAGTCAGCGCGCCAAACAAGCGCCACGTGGGCGCGGAGGTGGCATTTTATACAAGGAAGGCGTCTTTTGAAAAGACGCCTTCCTTTCATAATTTTTTTTTTTAAAGTGAAGGGAAGGCGTCTTTTCAAAAGACGCCTTCCCTTCAAATTTTTTTATTTTTTATTTTAAGCCATTCTGCTTCATCTTTCTGATGCTCTTCCAATGGAGCTGGAACCTCTTGTTCTTGAACTTGGGATTCGCTTCTGCTTCTTACTTGTACTGGGATAGTCTTGTTGTGGTTGATTTGATCCTTAGATGAAGAAGCTGGTAAAATCTTTGAAGCTGCTTGGGGCGGAAGAACATGAGGAAGAGAGCTCAAGAAGCAACTCTGTTGCTGGTTCTGATGAGTTGGGTAGGCTGAGGAATGATCTGAATTAATAGACCTTGTTTGCTGAAATTGCAATGAGCTTTGTGGCAATGAAACAAATTTCTTCTCCCTATAACCCAAAGTTATTCTTCTTCTTGCTTGGTTCAGATCCCTCTGCCTTCCTGGTTTAGTTTCATCTTTGGGCCTTAAATTTGAAAGCACTCTAGCTACAACGACTTGCTCCTGTTCTTCATTGCTCTCACCTTCTTTGTTTGTCTTTGCCACTAAAACACAATAAACCCAAGTTTAAAATCAAGAAATCAACAGATAGATACCATTTGGGAAAAATGAAGAAAAAAATAAGCTTACTTTGTTTCAAAGCAGCCAAGCAGCCATTGCAGCATTTTTCTTCTTAAAAAACAAATTTTTTTTTTTGAAGGGAAGGCGTCTTTTGAAAAGACGCCTTCCCTTCACTTAAAAAAAAAAAAAATTATGAAAGGAAGACGTCTTTTTTCTTGTACAAAATGCCACCTCCGCGCCCACGTGGCGCTTATTTGGCGCGCTGACTGTGCTATGAACAGTAAAGTAGGGCAAATGGGTCAATATTTGTGTTTGGATGGCATTTGTGAAATTTTTTTTTTTAAGGGTAATCATGTCAAAAGCCCAATTTTGCTGGATAAACCAGTAGGAAATATACCTGATTGAGCAAGAGATCCATGGGGTGTAGGGTTGCTGGCTCCTGGACTAGATTTGATGAGTTTCATAAGCTGATCCAACTGCTCCTTGAAACCGAGAAATTTCAAGGAAATTTCAGACATTGTGTGTGTAAAGGAAGAAACTGAGAAATAAGTTAAAGGTTCCTAAACGTGTAAAGAAAGAAAAAAAAAAAAAAAAAACCCTAGTTCTTAGAGTTGGAACCTGGCTTTGATACCATGAAGTTTTTTATTTCAGTATATTTTGCAATTTATATAGCCTTATTTAAATAGAAAACTAATAGCTAACTTCTAGGACAAGAAAAACCTAGTTAACTAATATACAAAAAATCCCTACTTTCTAGCAATTACTACTAAATAACTAATTACATAAACAAGGAAATAATTACAAGATTACAATCACGAATAAATACATGACCGATTACTAAAAATCCTCATTGATTCTCTAGGATTCTGTCAACTTTCGAACAATACAATAAAGACATGATTTCTTTCCTAAAAACTTCATTGACCAAATCAATAGTGATTGTTATATGAGATTTAAATAAAAGAAGATGGCGTTAGGAACTCTTTCAATGTGCTTTGAAATTTTTGTTTCATTGTACCTTCCGTTCTTTCTTTATTTTTGTTTTTCTTACTTTTTTTCTTCTTTTTTTTTACAAGGCATATTCCGTAAAATTACATGATTTGTAAAATCATTATTTTTATTTGTATTGCTCTGTTGGTTGATGAAGTCAAAAATATTACATAGCTATTGGTAATTCTTTTGTTTTTTATTGATGAAATAATACACATTTACTTGTCCGTCGAATTTCATTGAATTTTGTGTTGAAGTTTTGCATTTTCTGATTGAAAAATTAAACTTTTATCGAAGATTATTAAATTTTATTGAATTATTTCAGTGAATTTTTGCATTTCTTTTATACTATATCCATTTTGCACTTTGGTGGTTAAAAGAACCTAAAAAATTTGTCGAATTTTGGAGAATTTTTTTAGATTTTTCGAAGCTTAGTTGTAACTAAGCCAAACCCAAGCCATGCCGCGATCAGGACGTTGATGAATTGTGTGGCTTCGTTTTATGTGTCATTATACACTAAATCCTCTTTTGCAATTATTTAACATATGTGTTAAAGTAGAAGCAAAATAAATTTGAAGTAAATTTTATTTTTTGGATGCATGCAAAATTAATGTATTATTATTTGCTTATGGTAGTTTTGGTTTAAAATATATGCTTTTACAATTCTTTTGTTGCAGTTTTTGTCTTTGCTCAGCTCAGTTTTATGAGCTTGAAATGACTAGAATAATGTTGTCATGCTATGGTTGTTGATGCTAGATACGAGACCATCTGCAGCCAAGAAAAGAGGATCTTCCTCCATTGGAAAAGAAGATGATATACCCAATGATGGAGTTGGATTGCTTGGACACATTAATGAACCTTGGTCAGTGCTTGCGCACAAGAAGCCACAACAAGGGTGGATACCATATAATCCTAGAACAATGAGATCTCCACCAGTTGCTGATGGTACAAAGTTTCTGAAATTAATATCTTGGAATGTTAATGGTCTAAGAGCTTTACTGAAAATGGAAGGTGTCTTTGCTTTTGCAACAAAGGAGAACTTCGATGTTTTATGCTTGCAAGAAACTAAACTGCAGGCAAGTATGCTGTACTTTTTTTTTTGTTATTTTAGAGGAAGAAGGCTAATATTTCTAATGGATGCTTAGTTTTAATTTTATTACAAATTATGATGAAGTTTTTTTTTTTGATAGAAAAAAGAATTTTATTGATCACTAATAATGGGCCACCAACAAAAACAAATTTACATCAGTATCTACACAATGAGACCCCATGAGCATCCTCATCAACTAAATGTACAAGATAAACGAGAAGCTCAGACGGACTAAACAAAAACTCACCACTCACTAGGATTATAGAAGCTAACCAATCCGCTACTCTATTTGCTTCTCTAAAGCAATGATGGCATCTCCAATGGTTAAACTGCTTGAGCTCTTCTTGAATCTCATAGACAAAAGGAAGAATTCTCCATGGAACCTGCCATACCCTGCTAATACAATTAACAAGCAGCAAAGAATCACTCTGAATTAGGAGATTGTCCACCCCCAGCCTCCTAAGAATAAGAATACCAGCTAAAAGGGCTTTAGCTTCAGTAGCAGGCATTGAAATTCAAGAAAAGGCTCCTGGATAAGCCATTAAAGGCACCCCTCTATCATTCCTAATAATCCCACCATATCCTTCCGTCCACAGAGAAATTTTCATCAGTGTTAAGAGCTACCCAACTCTTAGGAGGACTCCATTTCACTACCGCCACTGCAGGTTCCCTCCAAATTATATTTAGCTCACTCCCTAGCCATAAATCTGCCCCAACTAGACAGCAACTCCACTGACAACCCCTTTTCCATTTTATGCTTGACATCAAATTCGATATTTTTCATGACAGCTGCAACATTCCTGCTCATACCTTGCAATCTCCTGGAATTCCTCTCCCAACATAAGCGATACACAGTAGCAGCAAATGCTAGTTTAATAACAGTGGTAAATGGAGACATGGACTTGAAACACTTATGTATCCAATTGCCTTCTTTGAACCAAGAAGATCCTTTCCTTCTGTTAGGAGAGCATTTTTCTAACAGAACTTTAGGAACTTTTATTTATATATTTATTTTGGAGGTGTGTGGTTTGTAGGAGCTATGCTGTTTGATATTCTATGATTTATTCTTTCTATTTTCATCTTCAATTAATGTGGTTTTGACTTTTTTGTTTTGGTTGATGTCTTTGATTTATTCATAGTTGTAAGAGATCAATGCTTGAAGCTACAACTTTTAGAGCTAATGTTTGTTTAATGCTTGAATTTTTGGTTGAATTGACACTAATTTATATTTTAAGTTTTTGTATTATGAATAAACTAAATTTGTAGGGAGTCTAGGGACATGGATACATTATTTAAATTACAGATTTTTCACTAAAGTTGGAGTGAATGCTAATTAGATATTTGGAGAGACTTTAAAATCTAGATGGTTCAACCGTTCAAGAATTCTAAGATTAAAACTAAATACATTAAGTTGAATTTCAGTGGAAGTAGGACTAGTAAAGATCACGCCTAGATTAGATTAGACAATGGTTTTGTTTGACACAACTTCTGTGTGTGCAAAGATGGTAAGACCGAGGAGCGTTGTCATATTTGTATGTTGCGGTTTTGATGTAGGAAATGGAATAATCTTTAGTAAAGTTCCAAAAATTTAATTTTCTAGTTAAGGTTCCTTGTCTAAGGGGAGTTTCTATTTTGGTAGATTGTATTTTAGTGGTAGTTTAGATAGTTTCTAAATTCGTTATTTATTATTTAATGTGATTAGAAAGTGTCTAAATAAAGTTGTAATAGTATTAGAAAGTTTTTATTTTGTTATAGATAACTTAGAAAAAATATTTTTAAGTGTTTTAGGAAGTTTTTAAGTTGTTTCTATAGAGAGTTATCTACTATGTTACCTGGACTCGGGTATGGGTGTCCGATACGGGTACATATTTAGAGGTCCGACTTGTTCATTTTAAAATTTTGGGATACGGGGACTCGGCTAAAAAATGTCTCGAAATTTGGATTTGGGTACTTTGACAATGTTATGTTCACTATGAAGCCTATATTATATGTGGTTTTTTTTTTTTTTTTTCTTCTTTTCACTTGTTTATTGTTATTTTTGTTCTCATTCTTTCATAATAGTAATATTCCTAAATCTAAAGTGTCGGACACATATCCCATACCCATGTCGTATCATGAAGTGTCGGACACGGGTACGTTAGGCTAAAGTAAAGAGTCCAGGGAACATAGGTTATCTATAGAAAAAGCTCCAATTACGAGTTTTAGGAATCAATATATATCAATTATCTTTCTCTATGAGATTAAAATTCTGTTCTATTTTTTTTTTTCAATTTTCTTTTGTTTTCATTAATTCAAACACGCTTCAGCTATGTTAAATGGTATTAGAGCCTCAATTGAGAGCCTGCTACTTTCTTTATCATGGTTGAAAATCATTCAACTTATGTGACACATGAGCAGTTAGATAAAAAGCTAAATAAAAAGTTCAAGCAACATGAAGATCATTTACTTATGAAGTTGCAAGAGATGTTAGACAAACACTTTAGGAAGAAAAAGGAATGAGAAAATTTAGCTGAACCATTGGAAGGCGATCAAGCACGTTTCAACCATGCTCAAACCTCCATCCCAACACCCTCTTCATCCATCTTGAGACCCTTAGATGCCTTCTACACCATTCCAAAATTCAAATCTTCCTCGTAACTCTACAACAATAAATGACTCTCTTTCAACTCCCAACCTACATGTTTCATCTGTTGAAAATTATGCGAAGTCACAAAATACATAGCCAATTATCCCTCCACCCTCCCATACTACTCCCACCTATAGTTTTCACTCCTAGAAATTTTTCTCACACCCAAGATCCTTCAAGAAACAATATTTAGCAATTAGTTTTTTTTTTTTTTTTGATGAAGTTGATACTTATTTAACCCTTAAACCCGTCCAAAATACCTCCTCTTGTGGTTTCCTTATTGACATATTCTCAATGTGGATCTTCTACGATTCAATGGCGTTTTACATGTTGAAGATTTATTTGATCGGTTATTTTTAGTAGAATTAGAAAGATTTTTTTTGACCACAAGAACATACTAGAAAAACAAGTGCAATTTCTTGCATTCTAGCTTATTGAAGCTGTTGCGGAGAAGAGAGAAATCTATGGGATTGTGTTAGCATTTAGGAGTTGCCATATTTAACCGACACTAGTGTAATTAAAAGTGAAAGGCGCACTCAAGGCGAGGGCAGCCTATAAAGCCTGAGGTGCAAGGCGCACTCCTGAGTCAACCAAGGCGCACTAAAACACAACAAATTATATATATGTCATAATTTGCATGTATATCAAACTATTGAATAATTTTAAGAAAAAAAAAAGGCAAACAAAGGTCAAATATTAATTAAGTAAACACTAAACACATATTTGTTCCATGAGTCACATTATATTGTCTAGTTCTAACAAAAACTTAGAAGTTACAAACCAAACTTTCGATGTCCAAAATCTTAACTACAACTAAACTTTCAAGGAGTTCATTCACTCTAGATCAGGAATTCTTCTTCTTCTTCTTCTTGTGCATCATCACCATCACCTTCTTTGTTGCATATATGCCACCAATTCGGCTTTCACTTCAGGAGGTACTTTTAAACAAGCATGAACATTTTGTGAGATCCAATTTAGTGATGTTTATGTCTGTAGATACCTCCTTTTGAAGTCTTTAGGAAAAATATACATGTCACTTCATTTGTATTGTTGTTGTCATTTACAAGAGCATATCTCCATGCCAGATCCTTTCTTGCTCTATTTGGTTGATTGCTAGATTCCGCCATTTTAACGGAACACTTGTCAATCGATTATTAACCTATAAGAACATAGATGACCGACAAATGTACATTACACAAACATTCTATAAACTTTTATTTACCAATGAATGTTTTCTATGATTCTTTGCTAGGCTTGGAAAATGGAACTTGGAAGAATAAGAGGATTTGAGCAAAGTACGTGAGCAAATAAAAAGTTGCTAGTTGCTACTTGAGCCAAATTGAAAAGTAAGCATCCATCAAAGGAGTAGGGGAGTAAATGAAGAGACAAGAACACGAACAAAAAAATATTATTGAAATGCATACTCCGCCTGCCTTAGTAAATATCAAAATCAATCTTTTTTTTAATATCAAAATATTATAATTATAATTATTATTTAATATTTATTAGTAATTTAGTAGTAGTACCGACAGTATGAGATAATTAGACTTTTAGTATTGTAATTTGTAAATATAGTATTATTATTATAACTATTTAGTATTTAGTTTTTAGTATTTACTAGTTACTAGTATTTGGAGCAAAAAATAATTGAAATAAATGAGACATTGAGAATATGAGATAATTAATTGATTACGCTATATTGCTATGTTATTTATAAATATTAATATCCAAACCAATCTCATTTTTTTCCAAAACAAAATTTTTCTTATTAGTATTCTCATAGTTTGTACTATATTGTATTGGTTTATTATTAATATTACTATTTGCTACAATTTCGAGCCAAAATATACATCATCATTTATTATAAGAAAATAATACAAATGTGTATTAAATTATTAATATCATTAACTAATTTATTTTATTTAACTTAAAAGTTTAACTCATTGTACATTCTTAAAAAAAAAAAGAAAAAAAGAAGAAGATTATAAATAGACTATAAGTCAGAGAAAAGAAGGAATAAAAAAAATTAAAAAAAAATTTAAAAAATATAGGTCAGTTTGGTCATCTGGAAGTAGAAAGTGAAGGAAAGTAAAAAGAAAAAAAAAAGAAAAAAAACAGTAGCTGCGTTTTAGAAAGAGAAGTTGCAGCTGCTAGGTTTCAAAAAAAGGAGAAAAAAAAGAAAAGAAATAGCTAGGTTGCGATTGCGACGAAGAAGAAGAAGAAGAAGAAGAAGAAGAGAAGAACAGAGAACGCATGAAGAAGAAGAAGAAGAAGAAGAAGAAAAAAAATTAGGGCTCTTCAACTGTGGAAATGGAGGCAACGACTCTCTTTCTTCTTTTTTTCATTTTTGGGTTGTTGACGTGTCTCGATCATATGCCGACACCAATTTTTTTTTATTTTTAATTTATTTACTGAGGCGCACGCTTGCGCCTGATCCAAGGCACACCTCTTATAACCTCCAGTGCTTGGGTGTTTCCCAAGCGCCATTACAACGCCCTGCATCAAGGCGCGCCTCAGGTGCACACCTGGGCGTGTCTTGATAACACTGACAAATACTAAATATGTAAAAGTTACTATGCGCATGTACAACCCTATAAATATTTATATGGTGGTCTTTCATTGAAGCACAACAAATAAGATATTCCCTCTTCTTCTCCCATGGGTGTAGGCCATAGAGCCGAACCACATTATATTTCTGTGTTCTTTTATTTATTTTTACAACATGGTATTAGAGCCTTGGTTTTGCAAAAGGTCTTGGGTTCAAGTCTCGCTATTGGAATTTGGACATTTCCCATTTGCATAATTGGTATTTCTCTTCTATCTCTCTTTTGGCTCTCTACGTGCAGGATGAGGCTGCACGTAAGAGGGAGTATTGATGATAGCTTGATACTATGTTACCTGGACTTGGGTATGGGTGTCGGATACGGGTACATATCTAGAGGTCCGACTTGTTTATTTTTAAATTCTGGGATACGGGGACTCGAGTATATTATATGTTGTTTTTTCCTTTTTTTCTTCTTTTCACTCATTTATTGTCCGTTTTGTTCTCTCACTTAAGTGAATTTCACGTATTAGTCATTATCTTCTTTCATGCTTTCTCTTTTTTCCATTTGAGAATCTAAATAGTAGTATTTTAAAATCTTAAGAGTCAGACACATATCCCATACCCATGTCATATCATAAAGTGTCGGACATGGGTACGTCGAGCTAAAGTAAAGAGTCCGGGTAACATAGGCTTGATATGCATTGTTGGGCCATTATTTGACAGCTATAGCTTTTGGGTTGAGTGGTTTCTAATATGGTATAGGAGATGTGAATTAGTTGATTTGCCTAGCGGAAAGAAACTCGTGGGATTCAAATGGGGTTATACTGTTAAGTACAGAGTAGATGGGTCACTGGAGGGATACAAGGCTAGATTAGTAGCGAAAGGGTACACAGACATATGGTGTGGACTATTTGGAGACATTTACACCGGTTGCCAAGATGAACACAGTCCGAGTATTGCTATCTTTAGCCACCAACTACGACTAGGATTTACAACAATTTGATGTGAAGAATGCCTTTCTTCATGGAGACCTAGAAGAAGAGATCTATATGGAAGTTCCTCCTGGATTTGAGAGCAGCCTAACCACTGGTAAAGTGTGCAAACTGAAAAAGACCTTGTATGGACTTAAACAATCTCCAAGAGCATGGTTTGGCCGCTTCGCCAAAGTATTGAAAGAGATGGGATATAAGTAGAGCCAATGTGATCATACCTTATTCATTAAGCCCGGGAGTTACTGCGCTCTTGGTGTATATAGATGACATCATTATGACTGAAAATGATGAGCATGAGAAACAAAGCCTGAAACAGTGTTTGACTAAAGAATTTGAGATCAAGGAACTAGGAATGTTGAAATACTTTCTAGAGATTGAAGTGACACACTCCAAACAGGGAATTTTTATTTCTCAACAAAAGTACATTGCGAATCTTCTTAAGGAAATAAGGAAGTTAGTATGCAAACCAGTAAATACACCTATTGATCCCAATCACAAGCTTGGAGAAGCTGAAGAAGCACCTACTGTTAATAAGGAGATGTATCAAAGACTAGTAGGGAGACTCATCTATCTTTCTCACACAAGACTTGATATTGCATATGTAGTGAGTGTGATAAGTCAGTTCATGCACAATCTTAAAGATATTCATTTGCAAGCAACTAACCGTGTCTTACAATATCTTAAAGGGACTTCAGGACAGGGCATCTTATTTAAAAAAACACAGGAGTGGTACTTGAAGCTTCTATGGATGCAGACTATGCTGGTTCAGTAGTTGACCGAAAAATTAACTACTGGATATTGTACGCTTTTTGGTGGGAATTTGGTGACATGGCGAAGGAAAAAGTAGAATGTGGTGGCTAGATCTAGTGCTGAAGCAAAATTCTGAGCAATGGCACAAGGGGTTTGTGAGCTATTATGGTTGCAGATAATTTTGGAAGACTTGAAGATACGTTGGAATGGCCCTATGAGACTCTATTGTGACAATAAGTCTGCAATTAACATTGCCCATAACCCAGTTCAACATGATCGAACCAAGCATATAGAAATTGATAGACACCTCATTAAAGAAAAGCTTGATAGTGTGTTGATTTGTACTCCATATGTGTCTACCAATAATCAACTTGCTGATGTGCTCATTAAAGGGTTAAGCCATACTACATTTTAAGCAAGTGTGTCCAAGTTGGGAATGGTAAACCTTTATTTACCAGCTTGAGGGAGAGTGTTGCGGAGAAGAGAGAAATCTATGGGATTGTGTTACCAGTTAGGAGTTGCCATATTTAACATATACTAAATATGTAAAAGTTACTATGCGCGTGTACAACCTTGTATTTATTTATACGGTGCTCTTCCATTGAAGCACTACGAATAAGATATTCCCTCCTCTTCCCCCGTGGATGTAGGCCATAGAGCCGAACCACGTTATATTTTTGTGTTCTTCTTTTATTTATTTTTACAACAGAAGCATCTTATTTAAAGTGGGATCACTTGCAAAAGGATATGCTTCGTCAAAGTTTTTCGCCTTGTTTTGGTGTGAAGATCAAGGAGTTTCTCTTTCTCAAGTAAACTCGAGATGAGTTCTTCTCAAGAAAGAGAGATTGATGTAGGACATGGAATAATCTTTTAGGAAAGTTCCAAAAGTTTAATTTTTTTTTTTTTTGAGAGTAAACAAAGCATTGAATTAATATGCAAACAAAACAGAAAGTACATCAAGAGAGTACTAGAGGTACTCAACAAAGCAAACAAAAAAAGCACAGCCCAAAAAGAAAACAAAAACACTGCCACCAACACACTGAAACACCATAAAACACTGAAAATCAAGGCACTCCTAGACAATACTCCCAACTCCTAATCCACTCATTGATGGAAAAATCCGCATTAAGATTAAAAGCTAATAACCAAGAACTGGCCATAAATAGTATATCATTCCACAATGCATGAATAGTTCGCAATTCTCCCTTGAAAATATGTTGGTTTCTTTCCAACCAAATCATCCAAAGAGTGGTCCAAGATGCCGTCCTCATAATATCCATACCTCTACCTGCCATTCCATGAATGTTATCTTGGCGGAAACATTCTTCACACGGTCTAGGAACAAAAAACCTATTGTCCAGTTAAATTTTTAGTTTCTTTCTATATTCTAGTTAAGTTTTCTTATCTAAGGAAAATTTCTATTTTGGTAGAATTGTATTTTAGTGGTAGTTTGGATAGTTTCTAAATTTGTATTTATTATTTAATGTGATTAGAAAGTGTCTAAATAGAGTTGTAATAGTATTAGAAAGTTGCCATTATATTATAGGTAGCTTAGGAAACTTATTTTTAAGTGTTTTAGAAAGTTTCTAAGTTGTTTCGATGGAGTTATTTATATATAGAGCTCCAATTACGAGTTTTAGGAATCAATATATATCAATTATCTTTCTCTTTGAGATTAAAATTCAGCTTCTTTAATTGTCTTTTGAATCCATTAATTCAAATATGCTTTTGCTACATTAGGTTTTTAGGGCTTCTTGTAGAAGGGTTTTTTTTTTTTTTTTGAAATGTGCTCTCCTCGTTACTGGTAGAAGGTTGATGCTTATGAGGGAATTGTGTGTGGGCTGATTTGTGCTGGTTCACTTGTGAAAAAAGTGCTTTATACAATTTTCTAGGCAAAGCCAACTTTGTGAGTTGCCTTCTTTAAGAACATAAATCACTCGTTGCCTACTTCCTTTGATCTTTGGTATTCTCTGGAAGCAATATCTCCTATTAGGTTAGGTTTCCATGAGGGTAAAGTGGTTCTTGCTTTGATGGATATGTTTGAATCTCCCATCTCTCTTCTCCTTTGAGCTGTTAGAAATGTGTTGTGGATCCATGCCACTATCCCCTGGTCAATGGAGACTGAGGATACTTCAAGTCTTGTTGCTTCTTCTACTACAATCTCCCTTCCGCTATCTCCCAACCAGAGTTGGAACCATTTGTATGCCGTGCCAAAGGTTTGGACCGACTAGTGCTTAATATTGGATTCAACTTTAGGAGGATAATTTTCATCATCTCTTTGATCAAGTGGAACTTCCTTTAATTCTTGTTTGTCGGGGCTTTGTGATCTCGTTTGGCCAAGAATCGCCAGTCTAACCTCATCTCTTTCACATGTTGATTGATAGATCTATGGACTGATTCTCTTCATGAGTTATATAGAAGATGCGACCCATGTATCTATTTTGAGTTGGAAAAAGGCTTTGTCGAGTTGAATATTTAAATTTGTTTTATTGATGAGTTGTCTATGCCCTTTTTTTCCTGTTGTGCAAGCTTGACATATTGCTTTGAAAATGTAAAGAATTCAAATCAAGAAGTTACTTAAAATTTCTTTTTGGGAATTATAACTTAGATATGCAGCATTATCTTGTTGCACCTCGTTCTTATTTTGATAATTTGATGCAAAATGTGATTTTCTTTCCTTGTATAACTTTCACACCGACTTGGTATTTTCCAACTTCTACAACGAAACTAATTGGAATACTTAATAAGATAACAGGAGAAGGATGTTGAGAAAATCAAGGAGTGTCTTATTGCTGGCTATGAAAATAGCTTCTGGACTTGCAGTGTTTCTAAACTTGGTTATTCTGGTACTGCAGTTATCTCACGGGTATGTCTCTTTAAATATATTTTATATAAATTATAATTTGAAAATTTGAATGGATGTGAGAAAGCCTGCAGGATTTGTTAATTGAATTTCTTTATTCCATTTGCTTGATTTCCATATACTTCTATTATGGTGTTCAGATTTTGCTCTTTTCCTGCTTTTGATATGCATTTTTGGATTTTTGACTTAAATTTCATCTTATGTCAATTCTTTATATTGATCAATAGATTACTCAATGTCTAGTTTTCATTTTTTCATATTTTCTTGGATGTCGAAATTTCGAATCATATAATTTGAATTTATGCAATCATACTTTGGAATGCATCAAAATTAATGTATTGTATGATGATAGCCTCTGAACTTACTATGTATTATTGTACTCAATTAGAGGTTTTAGAGGAAATTGATCAGTCTACCATCCTTTCAATGGGTTCAGTTAAAACTTAAAAAGTTACGTGGTAGTAAATGCTTTCTTCGTTTTTGGTTTAAGACCAGCTACACTTTCTTGAAGATAATTGTTGATAGTAAAGAAACAACAGATATGCAGGTGTTTGTGTATGTGTATGTACACACACGTCAGCTCGCGCGCACACACACATATATGATGAGGACAGCTGAGATGGGGATGTTGAGTGGCAAAACATTATCGATAAGTCAAAATATTTAGTCACTTGCAAGATTTTTGGCTGTGTGAGAATAAGCAATAACTTCACCAATGAGGATTAACATGGTGTAAATTCAATTTATTAAGATGGGTACAGGCTAGTTCGTTTGGGTTGAAGTAATCATTCTACATATAGGTGACTTTAATCTATGAATAAAATGATTCACAAAAGATTTGCATGCTCATATGTAGTCTCAGTAGTTTGGATAAGGCCTTTATGCTGTTGTTTTTACTACCCACCAAGTCAGGGCTATTGTGATTGCGATTAACGATATCTCTTTAGTTTTCATAATATTCTGCTGAGCATTCATCACTTTGAATTTTTCGTTTATCAATTAGTTTCAACTTAAGTTTGTTTTTAACTATAAAAGGTTGGTTTTACATGCAATCAACGCATTTATATTTTGCTATAATACTAATAACTGAAAACTGACTTAATGGATTTTGCAGTAATTAATATTTATTATTTGGTATGTTCTTAAATAAAGTTTATAAGATGTTTATTTTTCGGTTAAGAGATTTTGAAGTTCACTGTAAGTCGGAATACTTTGGTTTGTCTTGCAGAAAAATGTCAAAATAAAAATAACTTGCACTAGATAAAAAGAAGCACCTTATCCAGGGATTTTCTCTGTGAGAAACTGTATGGTACTTGTGTTTCAATTGCATGTGGTAACTTTACTTTTCAGGTTTTAATTAGTTTAGAAATGTAGTTTGAAGCATTACTTAGATAGAGCTCATGCTATTATGATGTATTCATTTATAATGTTTTTCGGCAACCTTGCATGATGCTGTAGACATATACTATTAGATAAAAATATTTAAACAATTATATGTGTTTGTTAAATGTCTGGGAGTAACACTTAGATTGGAGATATCTATGTTATCAATTACACTTGAGGCACCATAAAGCCGTCTAAATAGGGGCAACATTATGACAGAATAGGGGCAGCAAGCTGCTCCCTAAAAGCTGATGTCTCCTAGTTCTAGGAATCAATTTGATTGAAAATATTAATTAAATCCCATCTATGTATGCTTCTGAAATTGAAAATATCTCATGCTCAACCTTTCAAGCTTAGTACTACTTCTATTTTGTTAGTCTTTTTTTTTTTTTCAAAGGCCTATAATTCCAACAACCAAAATTGCTGCTTGATATGATATATCTTTATTTATTTTTTTGAAGAGAAACAAATAGATATATTATAATGCAAGAACTACAACAACAAATAGAAACGTCCAACATAGGAGTACCAGAGGTACTTCCCCAAACACAAAAGACAAACAGCGTACAAACCAAAAACTAAATAAGACAAATTAAAACAAACCAAACCTAGATACAAAGGTCCCAATTCCTAACCCAATCGTTGATAGAATAATCCTCGTTAATCTTGAAAGCCACAAACCAAGAACTAGCCAAAACAATAGTATCATTCCAAAGAGTCTCTGCACTCTTAGCCACACCTTCGAAGCTCCGCCTATTACGCTCTAACCAACACCATCCATAACGTTGCTAAGGTAGCCAATCTCGTCACGTTCACGCTTTTACTCTGAAGACTCCGAATATTAGCCATTGAGAAACACTCATCAACGGACGTTAGAACCAAAAATTTATCTCCCAACCTCGCGTGCCACTCCTCCCATAACTTAGAGGAAAAAGAACACCTGAAAAACACATGATGAGCATTATCTGCATTCTTAGAGCATAGAAAACAGCAGTGAGGGAGCAAAGAGATGTGAGGTAATCTCTTTTGAAGAGAGTTGCCCATGTTAAGCTTAGTATGAGCCAAGATCCACCCGAACATTTTAACTTTGGAAGGGACTTGAGCTTTCCAAATAAAATGGGCATGAGGGAATAATGGGACATTGGCATCATCAATTAAGGCTTGGAAAAACGATTTAGTAAAGAAAGCACCCGAGGAATGAAGCTCCCAAGAAAAGCGGTCTGGGCCTAAAGAGAATTGAGTGGATCTAATAAGGGACAATAATGATGTTAGTTCGACTTGTTGTCCAATAGTTAGGGTACTTGGGAATTGAAGATTCCAAAGAATACTCCCCGAGGGATCTTGGTTAAGGGTGAAATGGGTGATAGGAAAGTTATGAAAGGATGGAAGGTAATAAAGCCTAGGGTAACGTTCAGCAAGGGGAAGGTTACCAATCCATCGATCTTCCCAAAATCTAAAGGTTTGACCGTTGCCCAATTTTGGAATAATATGAGGGAAAAAAATAGGGAGGAGCGAGGCTATAAATTTCCAGAGGCTTCTGAAGGTAGCTCTAATGGTAGTAACAATTCTTCTGCATAGTTCAATGGGGCCATATTTGCTAGTGATAACCTAAGCCCAAAAAGGCTGGTGTTCTGTTTGAATTCTCCAAATCCACTTTGCACGAAGAGCCTTATTTCTAGCAATGATATTCCCAATAGCCAACCCACCCTTACATAACAGTCTTTCGACAACATTCCATTTGATCAAATGGGAACTAGCACTCTTATCCACGCCCTTCCAAAGAAAAACTTTCATTTTCTTCTCAATAATATTAGCAACACCACTGGGAATGCGGAACAAAGACAAGTAATAAGAAGGAATTGCAGCTAGCACTGAATTGATAAGGGTAAGTCTACCTCCTCTTGACAAGAAACCTCTTTTCCACCCATCCAATCTTCTTGAATTCTTGGAAACAACCGGATTCCAGAAAGATTTGGCCAATGGATTACCACCTAAAGGCAGACCAAGATAATTGAAAGGCCAAGATCCAATGGAGCATCCTACCTTAGAGGCCAACCTCACCAACATGTTCTGAGCAATGTTGATACTAGCCAACTGACTCTTCATCATATTAACTTTAAGACTAGAAATGAGATTGAAAGTTTGAAGTAAGGTGATTGTGTTCTCCACATTGTCTTCATCTCCTTGAAGAAGAAAAAGGGTGTCATCTGCAAATTGAAGATGGGAAACCTCAACCTCACTTTTACCCACAAGGAAGCCTCTAACAGTGGATGTTTTGCATGCTTGCGTCATCATGCGACTAAGGACATTGGCAAAGATATGATATATCTTTATCAAAAGCATCTCTTAAAGCAAACTTAACATAAATGAAAGGGAAAATTGGGATGTCTTAAATGTTGAAGCTTGTTGCGGAGAAGAGAGCAATCTATGAGATTGTGTTTCCATGTACAAGAAAGAGTGTTTTAGAAGTTTCCATTTACATCATCTACTAAGTTTGTAAAGTATACAACCCTGTATATCTATTTATACATGCTCTCACATTGAGACAGGATGAATAAGAAAATAGGCCATAGAGTCGAACCACGTTACATCTTTGTGTCTTTCATTATTTTATTTTTACAGCATGGTATCAGACATTTAGGTTCTAATAATAGGAGATTTTTTTTTTCCAGTTTTTATTGCCAGAATCTTTTGTTTTTTCGACCTTCATTGCCGGACGTGTTTTTTTTTTTATGTCGGCCTTCATTGCCAAAATCACATACACTCCATTAGTGTTCATCTCCGCCATTTTTGGTGTGTGCGACTTCATCACCATATTCGTCGTTGCCGTCGTGCCTCGAAACCCTCCTTTGTCGCTGTCGCTGCTGTTATGTTGCTGTTGTGGCTACATTGTCGACCTTCATTGGCAAAATCTTTTTTGTCAGCCTTCATTGCTGAAATTATCGTTGCTCGCCTTCATTGCCGGAATTGCACCACCTACCGTCGTGGGCTCCTCTACTGTTTGCGATTGCAACCATCGACTCGAATCCCGTTGTTGTGCGCTCCACTATCGTTGCTGGCCTTCATCTCCGTCGTTGGTGTTCATCGCCGTTGTTACTGCCACTGCCACTGGTTCATCACCATCGCCATCAACATCGTCTGCACATCTCCGTCACCTCTTGCTGAGCATCACCATCACCGAGCATCTCTGATTCTCCGTCATCGTTGGTTCACGTTGCACGTCTCTGGTTCTCCGTCTCTCGTCTCTCTCTTTCTTTGGTTCATCGTCCCTCTCTCTGTTTCCCCTCTTCTTCTCCTTCTTTGTCTTCGTCTTCTGCGCATCTCTTTCTTTCTCCTTCTTTCTTCTTTCTTTTTCTCTTGTAAACCCTTATTAAAAAAAAAAAAAAAGGTCGATTACTTCAGAAATTGTGCAGACTGACGAAGTAGTTGACAAAACAGAGAAAGGGGAACTACAAACATTCAGGCAGCATACAGACTTAATGGAAAGAATTACTTGAAGTGGTCTTAGCTGGTACGTACCTTTTTAAAGGGCAAAGGGAAATTGAGTCATCTTTTAGGCATTGGACCTAAACCTGGAGATCCTCAGTTTACAACATGGGATAACGAAGATGCTTCTATAATGGCATGGCTATGGAATTCAATGAAGCCAAATATTAGTGATACATGCATGTTTCTGACCACCGCCAAAGACATTTGGGATGCCGTTCATCAGACATACTCTAAGGCCCATGATGCAGCCCATGTATATGAGATCAAAGTGAAAGTTGGAGCAACAAAACAAGGCAACATGACGACCACCGAATATGCCAATGTATTGAAGAATCTCTGGCAGGAACTTGACCATTATAGGTGTATTGAGACTAAATGCCCTGCAGATGCTGTAGTTATAAAAAACTACATTGAGAAGGATCAGGTCTATGACTTCTTGGCTGGACTCAATCTAGAGTTTGATCAAGTGAGAGTTCAGACTCTCAGCAAAGAGTTGCCAACTCTGAATGAGACTATCTCTGTTATCCAGGTTGAAGAAAGTAGAAGAAGTGTTATGCTCACACCTCAGAAGATGAAAGGTTCCGCTATGGTAGCCAATCGGGGAAATGATCAGAAGACAAACACTCTGCGAACTGAATCATCAAAGGTCCCACCTCGAGACAATAGGGACAATCTATGATGTGCTTATTGTCAGAAACCCAGACATACCAGGGAAAAGTGTTGGAAACTCCATGGCAAGCCTTCAACTTCCAATAAAGAATGAGGTTACAAAGGAGGACAACAGAAGACCAATGGACAAGCACATCTGTCTACTGACCAAGCAGTTGCAAAATTATCGGTGCTTGTAGGATTCAACCAAGATGACATTGACAGACTGAAACCATTGATTAGCACACTGGACAAACCCTCAGGTACCTGTTCATTGGCACATTCAGGTAAATTTCCTATTTCTATTGGATTTCAAGTCTCAGATACGTCCTTTGCTAACTCTTGGGTTTTAGATTATGTTGCTACTGATCACATGACCAACTCCCCCAATATATTCCATACCTACAACCCTTGTGCTAGTAGTTGGAAAATAGCCACAGCTGATGGATCATTAACCACGGTTGCTGGTATAGGGGATGTTCATATTAGCCCCACCCTTACAATTAGAAATGTCCTTCATGTTCCAAAACTTTCTACAAATCTTATCTCTGTTCAAAAGTTGACCCATGATTTGAGCTGTAATTTGATTTTCTATCCTACTTACTGTGTATTTCAGGACCAGGATTTGGGGAAGACAATTGGACGCGCTAAGGAACAGGACGGGCTCTATTATCTTGAGACACTAGTACATCCTATCAAGAGTAACACTTCCTTCCTCTCCGAGCAATATGTCTCTAATAAAGCAAAGATCTGGCTTCATCATCGTCGTCTTCGTCACCCTTCTTTTCGAACCAGTAAAGTTATGTTCCCTTCTTTGTTTAAGTCTTTGGATGTTGAAGATTTCCATTGTGAAGTGTGTGAGTTCGCAAAACACAAGCGTATTACATTTTCAATTAGTAATGAAAAAAATTCAGATCCGTTTGATCTCATCCATAGTGATATTTGGTGTCCCTCTCCCATCCCTAATGTTTCTGGTGCACGATGGTTTGTGTCCTTTATTGATGATTGCACTAGAGTTTCTTGGATATTCTTACTTAAACAGAAATCTGATGTGCAATTTGTCCTCCCCACCTTCCATAACATGATACAAACCCAGTTTGCTGCAAAAATCAAGAGATTTCGCTCTGACAATGCGAGATTATTTTAATCAAACCGAGGGGATCCTTCATGAATCATTTTGTGTTCACACCCCTCAACAAAATGGCGTCGCTGAAAGAAAAAACGGCCACCTGCTTGATACAACTCGTGCCTTCCTATTTTAGAATAATGTGCCTAAGTCCTATTGGGGGGAACCTGCACTCACTGCAACACACCTTATTAATCGCATACCGTCTCAAATTCTTAGTTTCAAAAGCCCTATAGAAAAACTCTGTCAATTTTACGCTAAGCTCAAAATCTCAAATAATCTTATACCTAAGATATTTAGATGTGTATCATTTGTTCATGTTCATCACCCCAACAGGGGAAAGTTGGATCCCAGAGCTCTCAAGTGTGTCTTTGTAGGGTACTCCTCCACTCAAAAGGGATATAAGTGCTATCACCCACCATCCAAGAAATTCTTTGTCTCTACTGATGTTACTTTCAGTGAACATGAGCCCTATTTCTCCGCTCCTTCTCTTCAGGGGGAGAGTGCAATCATGGAAAACAAGGATCAGAACTCCCTTGATAACTCTTTTGATTTTTTTGACCCTTTTAACCTCCAACGAACCAAACCTGAATCCCCCACACCCTTTGTACCCAATGATGAACCTAAGGATCGGATGACTAGACAAATGTACTTAAGGAAGAAAGCTGCAGCTCTTGAACCGATGTAAGTTCAAGAATCTGAACCAATCCCTGAAAATGAGGTAACAAATCCTGAACCCTCCTTACAAATTTCATTCGTTCCTGAAACTAACAATGATCTTTTAGCCTCTGAACCTGACAGTGATCTTCCCATTGCCATTAGAAAGGGAACAAGGGAATGCACTAAAGATCCCTTGTATCCACTATCTCATGTTGTATCCTTTGAGAAGTTTTCACCAACCTATAAGAGTTTCCTTACCAGCCTGAACAATATCCAGACTCCTACATCATTATCCAAGGCTTTATCTAATAAAAATTGGAAACAAGCTATGAATGTGGAAATGGAAGCCTGGAGAAAAATACAACATGGGAGTTGGCTGATCTGCCTGCCGGGAAGAAATCTGTGGGATGCAAATGGGTTTATACAATTAAATACAAAGCAGATGGGTCACTAGAGAGATACAAGGCAAGATTGGTAGCGAAAGTGTACACTCAGACATACGGTGTGGACTATTTGGAGACATTTGCACCAGTTGCCAAAATGAATACTGTCCGATTACTACTCTCTTTGGCAGCCAACTACGACTAGGACTTGCAACAATTTGATGTGAAAAGTGCATTTCTTCACGGAGATCTAGAGGAAGAGATCTATATGGAAGTCCCTCCTGGATTTGAGAACAGCCTAACCACTCGTAAAGTATGCAAACGGAAGAAGGCCTTGTATGGACTTAAACAGTCTCCAAGAGCATGGTTTGGCCGCTTCGCCAAAGTAATGAAAGAAATGGGATACAAGCAGAGCCAAGGGGGTCATACCTTATTCATTAAACACTTAGCTTCAGGGGGAGTCATTGCACTTTTGGTATATGTAGACGACATCATTATGACGGGAAACGATGAGCATGAGAAACAGAGCCTGAAACAGTGTTTGGCCAAAGAATTTGAGATTAAGGATTTAGGAAGATCAAAATACTTTCTCAACAGAAGTACATTACATATCTTCTTAAAGAGACAGGGAAGTTAGCATGCAAACCAGTAACCACACCGATTGATCCTAATCACAAACTTGGAGAAGCTGAAGAAGCACCTATTGTTAATAAGGAGATGTATCTAAGACTAGTAGGAAGCAGTGATTTTAAGGCGTCGCCTAGGCGTTTTCTCACCAAAACGCCTAGGTGCACCCCTAGGCAGGCGTTGGGGGAGTTTGGAAATATTTAAAAACTACAGGGGCGTCTAACTAATTTTTTTTAAAAAAACTTTAAATCAGCAACCCTAAACCCTCATCACTCTCCTCCTACACGACTTCGGTGATTGTCGAAATCTCCGGTGACGCACCCCGCGACCCTCCGACGACCAATGTCCGTGATGACACGACATCGACTCCGACGTGGAATATGCGTCGGACTCTTCAAAATTTACAGTGGACGCAGTTCGTGCAAAATGCTTTGATGGCTATTAAAAAAGCAAAATAAAAGATCTTACATTTGATGTGCAGGGTCATCGTTGGCTCAATTTGTGCTTGGGACATGCTGAAGAGCTCAAATGCAACTCCAAATTGGCGAAATCTGGACAAGCTTCTCAATTTTCGCTGTGCGCAAGGTCTGTCTGCAACTTTATCGCCAATTTCTACCCTACAACTGCAACTTTATCGCCGATTTCTGGAAACAAGTCTCGACGGTCGTCAAGTTACAAAATGTCCTGCAGATCTCATGCGTTTGAAGTTTGAACAGTTCCAAAATGTGTTGGACCAAGAATTATCTCCTAGCTCACGTGCCTTGCTTGCTTGTTACATACGACAAAGCACGTGGTCCTTTTTTTTAATTTTTTTTTATTGTAAAGAGGATGTTATTTAGCTTGCTCCACGTGTTATGCTCTAGAAGATGCACTCAAAAAAATTTTTATACTCTTTATTTTAAAGGGAAAAACTATAATACTCTGAGTTATAAACTTGTAAACAAAACTTGTACTGACATTATAAAATAACTTGTAATTTTGAATAATAAACTAAATCTTAAATATTGTGTGTTCATCTTAAAAAATAATAATAATGTGTCTATTGATGCTTCACCTTTAGGGAAGAATGCAGAAAAGCTTTTTGAGTTGTTGGATTCATATGTGGAAAAAATAGGTGAAGATAAGGTTGTGCAAGTCATTACTGATAATGCTTCGACATATGTAGCTGCTAGAAGACTATTAATGGAGAAAAGGCGTCATTTGTATTGGACGCCTTGTGCAGCTCATTGCAATGATCTAATGTTGGCGGATATTGGTAAGATTCAAAGGATTAAAGGAGTAATTGAGAAAGCAATTAGTTTGATTGGATTCATCTACAATCATGGCTTCGTCCTAAATTTGATGAGGACATATACTCAGGACAGTGATATTGTTCGCCCAGCCGTTACGAGGTTTGCCACTTCTTTTCTAACGTTGACGAGCATATACAAAAAGAGAGAAGCTTTGAGAAGACTTTTTGCAAGTACCGAATGGACTTCTTCCAAGTGGCCTCGTGACCCAAAAGGGAAAAGAGCGAGTGAAATTGTGTATGCAGGGGATTTTTGGAATGGGGCAATGTATGCAATCAAGGTTTCAGCTCCACTAGTTCACGTTTTGAGATTTGTGGATGGAGAGAGTAAACCCCCAATGGGATATATTTATGAAGCCATGGAAAGAGCAAATGAAGCAATAAGAAAAGGTGTTGAAGAAAATCTCGAAAGTACGTGTTTAATTAGTTATTACTTTATAGTTTTTTTATTAGTTACTATTTTTAATGAACATTTATTTGTACTTTTATAGATACAAGCCAACTTCATCAACCTCTTCATGCAGCTGGATATTATCTAAATCCGACATTCTTTTATGCTAATAAATTAAATCATGATGGAGAGGTTATGCAAGGCATGCTTCAAGTTATTGAAAGGCTAGCTGAAACTCCAACCCATGTTGACATTATAGAGAAAGAACTTGGAGTATATATAGAAGGTACTGGCATGTTTGGTAGAGAAGCAGCAATTCGATCTCGAACCACAATGCAACCAGGTTTTACAAGCTTATTATTTGTATATTTATTTTTTAATTGATACTTTATCAATTTTTGATTTTTAGTCCTAGAAGTATTTAAAATGCTAATATGATGAATATTGCAATGTAGCTACTTGGTGGAACATCAATGGGGCAAAGACTCCCCATCTTCAAAAGCTAGCGCTCAAGATTCTTGGCTTAACTTGCAGTTCTAGTGGTTGTGAGAGAAATTGGAGTGTATTTGAACATGTAAGTTGTGCCAATTGGCCTTATTCATTATGTTTATTAGTTACTATACACTACTAGTTTAACTAAAATTATAAGTGATTGCAACTTTTTTTTTTTGATTTCAGATACACTCAAAAAAGAGGAACAAATTGGAACAAAAGAGGATCAATGATCTAGTCTATGTCAGTTACAATCAACAATTGATAGAACGATTTAAGAAGAAGGAGACATTGGATCCAATTTCATTGAATGATATTGATGATTGTAACGAGTGGCTTATTGGGAACATGCAAGAGCTAGTTCACAAATATGAAGATTTAACATGGGAACAAGTTGAAGAAGCTCTTGGTGGTGATGAAGTAAGACATTTTACTAGATCTAGGACACAAATTGGGGAGCATTCAAGAAGGGAGGAGGAGGAGGAAGAAGAAGAAGAAGAAGAAGATGAAGGAGAAGATGATGAGGAAATATACACGGGCATTGATAAAGATGATTCAGATAATAATATTGAAGATATTGATGAAGCAAATATTCAAGAAGACTTTGAACTTTAAACTTTAAATTTTAAGTTCACTCTTTTGTGCTTGAGCTTTTTTTTTTGTTTTGTTGCCAAGTTTCGTCACTTTCGTGCTTGAGTTTTGTAGTTGAGAACCTTTTGAGTTTTGAATAATGTGTATGTGTGACATGAATTACTATTTTGTGGACATGATTTTAATTAATATGAAGTGTTTTTTTTATCATTTTATGAAAATTTAACATTTATTATAAAATATAGTTAGATATATATAATTTTGTATATGAACTGTCCAGAGACCTCTAAATAATTAATTAATTATTCAGGGACCTATAAATAAATATTTTTATTGCCGCCTAGGCCACGCCTTGCCTAGATGAGGCAAAACGCCTAGCTATCGCCTTGATTCCTTGAAAACACTGGTAGGAAGACTCATCTATCTGTCTCACACGAGACCGGATATTGCATATGCAGTAAGTGTAATTAGGCAGTTTATGCATAACCCTAGAGATATTCATTTGCAAGCAACTAACCGTGTCTTACAGTATCTTAAGGGGACTCCAGGACAGGGCATCTTATTTAAACGACACACAAGAGTGGTTCTTAAAGCATATACGAATGCAGATTATGTTGGTTCAGTAGTTGACAGAAGATCAACTATAGGATATTATACATTTCTTGGTGGAAACTTGGTGATGTGGTGAAGTAAAAAGCATAATGTAGTGGCAAGATCTAGTGCGGAAGCAGAATTTCGAGCAATGGCACAAGGGGTGTGTGAGCTATTATGGTAACAAATAATTTTGGGAGACTTGAAGATACGCTGGGACGGCCCCATGCGGCTCTATTGTGATAATAAGTCTGCCATCAACATTGCCCACAACCTAGTTCAACATAATCGAACCAAGTATATAGAGATTGATAGACACTTCATTAAAGAAAAGCTTGATAGTGGGTTGATCTGTACTTTATATGTGTCTACCAATAATCAGCTCGCCGATATGCTCACTAAAGGGTTAAGCCATTCTGTATTTCAAACAAATGTGTTCAAGCTGGGAATGGTAAACCTTTACTCACCAGCTTGAGGGGGAGTGTTGCGGAGAAGAGAGCAATCTATGGGATTATGTTACCATGTACAAGAAAGAGTGTTTTAGAAGTTGCCATTTATATCATCTACTAAGTTTGTAAAGTATACAACCCTGTATATCTATTTATACATGCTCTCACATTGAGACAAGATGAATAAGAAAATATCTCCTCTTCTCCCGTGGATGTAGGCCATAGAGCCGAACTACGTTACATCTTTGTGTCTTTCATTATTTTATTTTTACAACAAAGTTGATGGTCCATTTCACCAATGTTGCCATTCTCAGCAAAACACGCTTTGTTCAGAAGAAGATAAGCTGTCATTGTTCAAGAAATTTGTGCCATGTTGTTCCTTCACTTTAATATCATGTTAAATGTGAATTTATACCACATTAAATAAGTAATAGTAAATATAGTAATAGAGGGGTACCTGAAAACATGAATTTCCTAGATTTGAATAATTATAGGGCTCACATGTTCAGATGGATACTTAGAATCCTCCTTTCTTTGGTATTGTGCATGATATAATAAGATTTCATGGTCACAATGATGCATTGGGAAAATTTTAGTTTGAAATTTCAAGTACATTCATCCCGCCCAGAGTGGAGGTTGAGCTTTTGTCTTTACTTGGGTTATTGTGGGGTTGCCATCTATTTGGGGACCATGATAGAATCTCTTGGCCATGGGCCCTGTCTAGTCTTTTCACCATCAAGTCCTTTCATTCTTCTATCATCAATGAGCCTCACATTTCCCTTTCTTCAAATCATAGTCAAATTTGGAAAGCGCATGTGCCATCAAAGGTTAAATTCTTGGGGTGGGTAGCTTCCCATGGGAAGATGAACACAGGCGATAGGTTGCAAAAAAGATTCCCACATATGTATTTATCTCCATATTGGTGCTATCTTTGTAAAAGGGAGTCAGAATTTGTGCGACATCTATGTTGGCATTGTCCTTTTGCTAAGGAGGTTTGGGGCAGATGGAGGACCCATTTCCCTGTTATGGGGGATGTGGAGGCAGTTGTGGAGGAAATAACCATCTTCCCATTTATCAACAATATTCAATCACAATGGAGCGACCAATGGAAGGTGGTGTGTTTGGCAGTCTTATGGTCCTTACGGAAGGAAAGGAACAATCAGGTGTTTCTTGATGAGTTTCTCTCGGTTGCTAAAGTGTGGGATTCTTCTCATTTTTTAACCTCCTTTTGGGTTGCTAATAGCAGTCTATCAAGAGGCTATGGGGTGGGTGATTGGATTCAGGGATGGAGTAATTTTGTATCTACATAGGGGTGTGGTCTATACTGACGATTATGTACAACTTTCTTTCCTTTTATCAATACATATATAAAATGCCAAAAAATATTATTGATCTAATTATGTGGTTATATTTTTCTTTCTCCCCATTGCTTGGTCATATTTTTCATGTTTTGCTATTTTGCTTTGTGGATTATTTTAGGATTAGCTTCACCTTTGGAACATGGTCTTCTCTTTTGGTTGATTTTTGCTTCTTATTTAAGATTATTAGTGTAGAATGTATGCCTACAAAGAATTGCTTTCTTTTTCTTTCTTTCTTCTAGCTAATTATATTTACTAATTGTGCCTTGGTTGTGATTATGTTATTGTAGTACAGTGTATTAATTTATTGTGATCATCTGAGTTGTGGGCTTTTGCTTTTACATAGTTTATACTTGATACTACTGTTTCTAATATATGGTAAATACTCGTTTCTTTGTTTGACAGATAAAGCCACTCTCAGTTAGATATGGGCTCGGCATAATTGATCATGATACAGAAGGACGACTTGTGACAGTGGAGTTTGATACATTTTATTTAATAAGTGGATATGTTCCCAATTCTGGAGATGGATTGAAAAGACTGGTAATATTATCTTGTTGGCTTCATTTTATTTCTGTTCTTTAAAGGAATTTGTATTTGGATGGAAATTTAAAATTTTCAAGCGAAAATGTTGACTAATGGTTCTATGTTGGAGCCAGACATACAGAGTTACAAAATGGGATCCATCACTTAGCAATTACATAAAAGTAAGTACATATTTTCTTTATTTTTACTATTTGTAAATCTTAAGATCAAACTATTTTTCCACATTTCTTTTTCTTTTTCTTTTTTCGCTTCAAATTTCATGTGAGAAACTTTTTTAGGCCCAATTTGTTTTCCATTCTCTTTACATTATCCTTGAAAAAGTCGGGTTTGTTTATTTCCTTCATGTTGAAAAAATGCTGGATCCAAGTTGTCTAAGGGGTTTAGTTTCTGTGAGAGGTTGAGGGACTGGGGTTCTCTTTTGGAGTGTTTGCAAGTTTTGTCCTGGAGGACTTCTTGTCCTTTTTGCTTTTGCTGCTGTCCCGTCTTGTAATCTTGTTGGGTTTTTATTTTATTTTATTATATATATATATTCTCATTTTCTTTTTGAGAAAAAAAAATGCTCTAGATCCAAGTCAAATCCAAAAGCTCGCAAAATGTGTCTTTCTATGTTACTCTCAATTCTCAACATGAAAAGGGTTATAAATGTTATAATCCCTTAGCTTGCCAACATTTTCTCTCTTGATGTTAAATTTTCTGAATCTGTTTCTTACTTAGGTTGTTCTGCTTCATCTCTTTCACACGGTTCTATTAACCACTAGTCACCACGCACCAAACAAAGAATTGATTGTGCAAAGTTTTGTTTGGGAAAGAGTGAGTAAGTCACTTGTGGTATGGACTTGATTGATAGACAATGGGATTCAAATGACATCCTGTTTATGATGCGGGGATGCATGAGAGACATGCATAACATGTTTTAGCATTTTTTTTATGCTTTCTATTTAAGTTTTCTTTTTTTAAAGAGAAATTCTATTTTGGTGGTAGTTCTAGATAGTTTTTAAAATTCGTTTTTATTATTTAAGGTGTATTAGAAAGTGTTTAGAAGTGTCTAAATAGAATTATAATAGAAATAGAAAGTTGCTATTGTATTATAGATAACTTAGGAAACTTATTTTTAAGTGTTTTAGGAAGTTCCTAAATTGTTTCAAGAGAGTTATCTATATAAAGAACTCCAATTATGAAAATTCAATGGAATCAACCAATAAACTAATTATCTTTCTCTTTGAGTATTCTATTGAATAGAAATCAATTTTAGTTATTACTTTTGAGTATTTTCGTTCTTGTTTCCGTAACGAATGTACATCAGTTTAAGTTAGCTTTACTCAAATGGGACTTGATTGATAGACAATGGGAACAAGGTTCGAAACTTCGATTTCGCCCGACACTTCGACCTTTAAAAATCAGAATTAATTCGGGGAAGTTTGAGAAGTCTTGGAGAATTATTGTAAAAATTGGCCAACTTAGAGAAGTTTAAAGAATTTCTAAATAGCTGTTAAAATATGCATAATTACTATTAGAAATGATGAAAACAAACATAAATAGATATTTTTCACATATAAAAGTATAAATATAATCGGTTGAAACATGTGTTTTTACATTAACATCGTTTAACGCACATCCAAGGATCGAAAATTCGATTTCAAATTGACTTCGGTCACTTGAAAATTGGAATTAATTTGGAGAAGTTTAATTTAACATGGAGAATTTTTGTAAAAAATTCCTAATTAGAGAAGTTCAGAGAATTTTTTTATATATGGTTAAATATATAGATTTATTGTAGTATAAGCTAAAAAACTAATATAAATAAACACTTTTAATTCATAAAAATACCAATAGGTGACCTAACAAAATTAATCTTATTAAGTGGGTTGATGAATTTGAAATGGTGGCTTTTGGTCTTAATTTATTTTCTTTGTTTTGATATTTAGTTTTTTGGTGGTTTGCTTCTCAACCATATACTTTGCTAGTTTGAATCCCACGATACTTAATTTATTAGTTTATTATTTAAATATATTATTTTTTAATCTTGTTTTATAAGAGTTAACTAAAAGAAGATGGCTTTGGAAACTTTTTTAATTTATTTTTAAGTTTTTATCTTATTTCAACTTTATTTATTTATTTTTTTGCTTCTTTTCTTCTCTTTTTGGTAAAGTATATCCCATAAACTACATAATTTGTTTGCTTATTAAATTATTTTTTAAAATTTATATTGCTATGTTGGTTGATGAAGTTGAAAATAATACATAATTATTGATATTTTTTTTTTGTTTTTATTAATGAAATAACATTCTTTGTCGAATTTCATCGAACTTTGTTGAATTTTATCGAATTTCTTGTCGAATTTTATCGAAGTATTTCGGCGAATTTTTGTATTTTTTATTTTACATCCACTTCGCACTTCGATGGTAAAAAAAGAGAAATAATTCGTAGAAGTTTGCCGAATTTCGGAGAATTTTCGAACCATGAATAGGAATTCAATCCACATCTCGTACATGCCAACTTTCCTTGAAATGGGTCTTGATTAATCCATCTCGAGGCCCGTGCCTCTATTGGGTTTTCTCATAACAGCATCATGCTTGAGGAAACATCTTTTTGCCAGTCACTGTAAGACAAAGACAACCAATAGTGATGAAGATAGTCAATTTCCTTGTGGTCGATTCCCTGTCCCTATACAATGCAATATCTTGAGACTATTCCTCAACACCATTTGAGTAGCCACGTCCACGTACCATTTGGCTATGAAGTTCCCATTAGCTGTGATAGTGGACAGATTTACGAGACCTCAAGGTCTCCAAGGAGTTCTATGCTATGGTCATATGAAATAGAAATAAGAAACTAGAGGCCCTACCAACATGTAGTGTTGTAGTAGGTTTGCTACGTTTGCCATGGAAGGCCTTAACACTAGGAAAACCTATTATAATGACGTAAGTGAAAATGATTTTCCCAGATCTGTTATGTTGGGACCTATGCAAGGCCCTCTTGCCCAGTGGAGCTTGAGAACTGAATTCACTTGAGCATTTTGGACGACAAAAGAAGTCTCTTACATGATCAATCATATGTGCTTGTGCTTTTAGCCTTTGTCATTTCCTCCGTCAAACCAATAAGTTGAAGAGGTGGCTTCTTAGGAGTTGTGTAACACAAACAAAAAAGAACTTTAGGGTGAGTCAGGCACAATTGCATGAACATAGGAAGAGGAAAAATAACTATGGAACAAAGCTAGGAAGTTTGTAATGTCGAGGGACCTCACTGAAAGCCCCTAGGGGATTTTAGGTGCACATGGTTATTCTAGATTATTATTTGACAAAGTGACCAGCAATTCTGTTAATTATAATATTTCTTTTGTTTTGGGTTCTTAATTTTCTCGCACTTCTTTTGTTATAATTTTTTACTTTTGTTATGTAATGTCATTGAACTGGGGAAACATCTTAACTTGTATTTAATCATTTTAACAAAATTGTTGTTCTTGAAATGATTGAAATTTGGTGATTCATTTCTTGTGATGGATGCTAATGGTTGCTTCAAATGCATGTAGGAATTGGAAAAGTCAAAACCTGTCATTTTGACTGGTGACTTGAATTGTGCTCATCAAGAGATTGATATTTATAACCCTGCTGTAAGTATTCTGTAATTTGCAGTTCCCTTGTGTCTCTGGGCGTAGTTTCGGTTTTGCAGTGATAAGATAATGTCGACTTTAAGTGTGTTTTGTGAGTTCATTTAAAGTTAATTGGCAAGTGTGCGTAGCTATGTTGACAGGGTTTGAAATCCTTTCTTATATTAACTTTAGTTCAAAGAACATTATTAAGATTATTTATGGTCAAGATTATTATTAAGATTATTGGATTTTGCTAGGATGACTTTGGTTTAAAATCTTTGCTTCAAATGTGTGCTCAAGATTTTAGGATAAATAACCTAGTGTTCCAGTGCATAAAATGATTTACATTTAATCCAGTAGGAGGATTCCAGCAAGTGCTATTTGCTTTGATGGTTCTTTCTATTTGTCGTGGTTTGTTGTTGTGAATAGTAAACCAAAAGTGAACATATTGGATGAGTAATAATTGCCAACAGTTTCTTGAGAAAGAGATGAGTATTTTTTCTTCTTTTTCTCCCAATGGTCGAGTTTTCTAAATTCAAATATTTTCTACCATGGTTGATGTGGAATTTAGAGGTACATCATACATGTTCCTGTTTGGGTTTCAAACAACTAAAAAACTTGACGTTGAGCAAGTCTCATTTATTCTTTCTTTTTATCCATAGTCTTCTTAACAAGTCTGGCCAAGTTTGATGATAGAGGAATCTCAGGGAGATCCACTCTTGTGCTTCCTTTTTCACTAGTTGTGGAGGCTCTATGTAAATGTTATTAAGAGCTTGTGAAATGGGTTCATCCAGTGGTGTCGGAGTGGCAAGGGACACATCTCTAGATTGTAGATGGTACCATTAAAAAATATCTCGTATACTAGCAGATGCTATGTTACTTTATGGCAGTATTTGGTTTTCGTGGTAATTCATAAAAATTAAAGTTTTGGGGGCTAGGAATTCCCATCAGTGGTAAATTTTACTGTTTTTATTGGATGTCTTCGGATCCCTCTCTTTTTGTACCTAGGTTTTCCGTTTGATTCTATATAATTTTCCTAGTTGTACCTGGAGAACATGGAATTTGATTATCAAAAGGTCTACAGGAATTTGTATTTGTGGCAATTTACAGTTAAAAACTTAAAATCATTGAAAGCATAAAATCTGCCCTCTTTTCTCCATCCTTTTGTTTTCTCTTTATTTTCCTTAAAGTATAGAGCAAAATATGGACACAATGTCAAATACTTAAGCTGTTGTACGCCATTTTGGAATATAAAAGGTTATTTCTTTTTCTGTAAAATGTTGTATTTTATTGTATATTTTGGAATGTGAAGGGTTATTTCTTTCTCTGTAAAGTGTTGTATTTTCCGTGAAGAATGCTATCAACTACATTTCTCATAAATTGCTTCTGTCATTATTGTACTTGGAACCCTTTTTTAATCCTTATATCCATTCGTAGGGAAATAGAAGAAGTGCTGGTTTTACGGATGAGGAGAGAAAATCATTTGAAATGAACTTCTTATCCAAGGGTTTTATTGACACCTTTAGAAGGCAACATCCTGGAGTTGTTGGCTACACTTACTGGGGGTATAGGCATGGAGGGCGTAAGACCAATAAAGGTATCTTTCTATCCATGTCCATGATATCATGATGCCATTTATGATGGTTTTGGGTCTTTGTGTTAATAAATGCATTGGTTTGTGCAACTTAACAATGTAATGCTCCCATTACATAGTTTTGTCTTTTCAATAGTTCGTCATAATCTGAATTTAGTTCATTGTGCAACTAATTTGCTCTATTTATGAAATTGGATTCATGAAGCCTCTACGATATTAACCTTGTGAGAATCTATTTTAGAAGAAATTCAAATGAAACATTTATCGTGCTCTTAGTAGAGTTGATTAATGGTCTCAGGGCAAACCAAAGGGATGCTGGGGTTGCCAATAGAGTTGCTTTTCAAAGCCCTTGGAAATTCATCTCTTCTGTGTATCCCATTTTTTTTTCTCCTTTGACTAGATTTAAACTTGGTAAGGGGGATTCAATTCGTTTTTGGGAGGATCTTTGGTGTGGAAACGTTACTTTTCGGTCACTCTTCCCTAACCTGTACCGTCTTTCTTCTTCCCACAACAAACCCGTTATTGATTTTATAAGATTCTCGGGGGCTTCTGAAGTGTCTTGGGATCTTTATTTGGGTAGGATTATCCTGCATAGAGTGGAGGGCGAGCTTTCGTTTTTACTTGGGTTATTGGGGGGTTGTCATCTATCTGGGGACCATGATAGAATCTCTTGGTCATGGGACTCGTCTAGTCTGTTCTCCACCAAGTCCTTTCATTCTTCCATCATCAATGATCCCCACATTCCCTTTTTCTCTAATCATAGCCTAATTTGGAAAGTGCATGTGCCATCAAAGGTTAAATTCTTGGGGTGGGTAGCTTCCCATGGGAAGATGAACACAGGTGATAGGTTGCAAAAAAGGTTCCCACATATGCACTTATCTCCATATTGGTGCTATCTTTGTAAAAGGGAGTTAGAATATGTGCGACATCTATGTTGGCATTTGCCCTTTTGCTAAGGAGGTTTGGGGTAGACGGAGGACCCATTTCCTTGTTATGGGGGATGTGGAGGCGGATGTGGAGGAAATAACCATCTTCCCATTTATGAATAATATTCAATCACAATGGAGGGACCATTGGAAGGTGGTGTGTTTGGCAGTCTTATGGTCCTTATGGAAGGAAAGGAACAATTGGGTGTTCCTTGATGAGTTTCTCTCGGTTGCTAAAGTGTGGGATTCTTCTCATTTTTTAGCCTCCTTTTGGGTTGGTAATAGCAGTATCAAGAGGCTATGGGGGTGGGTGATTGGATTTGGGGATGGAGTAATTTTGTATCTACATAGGAATGGGTTCTATAATGACAATTTGTCCGGCTTTTTTCCTTTTATCAGTACATATATAAAATACTTTTTAGTTTCTTTTTAAAAAAAGTATAGTTGATTAATGAAGCAATAACGTTCTATGATCTATCAATGCACTTTGGCCTACCATGGTACTTAGCATTCAAAAAAAGTTCCTTCAATTTGTATGATGGCCCTTTTATAGATGCTTCAAATGCCCGAAAACACAATGAAATTATTAGTATTTAGTGGCATATACTTCTGAATCTGTTTCACAGTGTTCCCATACTACCTTTCCAGATTCATATCTTTAAGCACACCCATCTACTTTGGTAGCATTTGATGTGATATCCCATTCACCAAACACTTCAACTTTCATTTCCCTCCTGGAATCCCACACTTTTTTATAACAAACATCATATCCAATCTTGGCCCGAACAATTTGATGCAACGCTACCACTTATATTGAAGGATATCTCTGCACCACTTCTTGGATTCCCAAGAAATCAAAGTGGAATTCAATTTTGAATGTTCTTATGGTAACATAGGATATACGCATGTATGCTCTCTCTCATTTTGTGTGAATGCAAAAACATGGCGCCATTTGCACTTACAAGCACAAGCCGCACAACAACCTCTAATTACACCTTTCAACTCATTTCTGAGGCTTAATGGTCCATAGTCTTGGTTCCAAGTCGACAATTGTGAATTGTTGATGCCTATGAGTCTCATTTCACAGCCTATTAAAAGGCCATCTTTGCTATCATATCCCATCCCTTACATGGCTTGTTTGATAATTTTCTATACACGTATCCTGATGCAAGTGTTGGTTTTCCATGGACTTCACAACATTTGAGTCCACACCTAACATTAGGGACGGCACTTTTTGAAATTTTCTTTGACAATTGCCTTTCCATATAATAACACAGACACATTTTTATATTTATAATTTTGTTTTCTTATGTTGTTGCAATTGCTTTTCAACAGGTTGGCGTCTTGATTACTTCCTCGTCTCAGAATCCATAGCTGACAATGTTCATGATTCCTACATCCTCCCGGAAGTCACTGGAAGCGATCACTGCCCTATTGGTCTCATTATCAAGCTGTAGATTTATGGATGCTGCTTCATGACCATTTATTCTCAATTGCCAAAGGAACGTTGTTTTGCAGCTCAACCCACCAGATGCAGTTTTTTGTTTTTTTGATCTGCCTTAAAAAAAGAGGAGCTCTTTTGTTTACCAGAATGCATCATCCATACTAAGGTACAACAAATTCCCTGATTTCTGTATAAAATTTTATGGGAATGTACATTTTAAAAATTATATTATTAAGTGAAAGATTGCCCGCCCAATTTTACTTCCCTGCTTATCTTTGATGGGTTTTGGGGTTTATGGAGCTTTGCTCAGTTCTTGAATTTTCTTTATCCAATGTACTTCCACTAAGGCTAGAACCAATGTAAGTTAGATTGACCTATTATTAGTTGTTTACCCTCCCTACAAACTCTACTAAGTTTTTAGAGTATAAAGTAGTGTCATGTAAGGAAATAGTATAAATTTTTGTAAAGATACAAGTGCTGTGACTGTAACAAGTTTATCAATTTGAATATATCCTATCCTAGCTTTGTGTATATATCTGTTAATGGTTCCCTCATTTACACGTGATGATATCACCATCATTTTCAACATATTATATATTTCTTTCACATGCATAAATTATAAAGTTTGATGATCAGGACACACAATGAGTAGTGGCTACTGGGTGGCCTCCATGATTGTCGATTGATAATCATTCCATGTTATATTACCTGCTAAAAGTTAAGGATTATCATTATTCTAATTCTTTGGCCACCTAATTGAACTTATAAATAAACAAATATAATCATATATATTATAATAATTTAAAAGGAAGTGGATAGCGGGTGAAATTCGCCAACTTCATTCCCTCTTTTATTAAACTAATATTTCTATTGTGCCTGAAAAGGAAGACATTATTTATATAATAATGAAGGGAATCGACGTGGCCGGCGGGATAGCAAATTTATGAGTATGTCATGAAATTAGAGTGTTTAATTAAGAGTGGTAGGTGATGCATGGGGACGACAGTGAAAGTTGATTGGTGTTTATTAATGAGATACGCTTGATGAGCTGTCCCCTTTAGTAGCAGTGGCAGTCAAATTAACAATGGTGTTTCTTTTAAGAGAAGGGTAAGGCAGCTTAGGCTGCGTTTGCTTTAGCATCTGAAAACAAAATCTTGTTTTCTTTTCAAAACCTACAAATTAAAAACGAGAAAATTTGGAAAACGATGTTTAATCGTTTTCCAAAATCTATTGTTTGCGAGAGAAAAGTTCAAAAGTCAATTTTCAGATCTAAGATAACCAATCACATATTTCAAACTGTTTTTCGTTTTCTTTATATTCGAGTAGGGGTGTGTAAACTTCGGTTCGGTTCGATTTTTGATAAAAACTGAAACCGAAACCAAATTTAGTTCAGATTAAGTTTTCTGAAATCGAAATCAAACCGAACTAATACTCGAACCAAACCGAATTTATTCGGTTTGGATTGATCGGGTTAGTTACGTTAATTTTACAGTTATAAATCTTATACTTAACACTATTTTGCCTTTTAAAAATACATTTAATTCTTTGAAAAATATAATATATAGTACTATCATTACAATTAAAACACAAAATACATTATTACGTTCAATAATATAAATACCAAAAGAGATTAGCATAGAAAATTTCTGTTTTCCATTCAAAGCCTTTCTTAAGGCAAATTTTTTATGTACTTACACATTCAATTTCAAGTATCCAATAGTTAAATAAATAAAAATTAAAAGTAAGTTCAAAGAATATTTTAATCATGTTCCTACATATTTAAAGCTTAGGGTTATAGGAGAAATGACAATATTATCCTCAAGTTTGGTTCGGTTCGGGCTAAATTCGATTTTTCAATGTCTAAACCGAAAATCGAACTGAACCGATCAGTTTTTTCATTCCTTAAACCGAAAACTGAACCAAACTTCACAAAAACCGAACCAAATCGAACCGATCACATCGGTTTGGTTCGGTTTTTCGATTTGGTCGGTCTTGATGAACACCCCTATATTTGAGAGCGGAAAACAGTTTTTGAGTCGTGAACCAAACGCAGTCTTACTTGTTACAATATAAGAATGCCAATTGAGAATGGTAAATTTCTAGATCTTGAAATAAATAAAGTAACCCGCTAATCTCGCAACATGTTGACGCTATAGAGGGTTACTCTGCTTCAATAGAAGAATGAGAAGTCATTGGTTATTTCTTAGACTTCTAAGAAATAGGACAATTTTGTAGTATAACACAATATTCAGTTGTGGAGGGAAGGGAATCAAGGCAACTTGCCCAATCTCAATCACAAAAGACATGAAAGTGAAGAGAACTAGATGTTGAAAGAAGAATTCCTAGACCAGGACATTTTTCGACGTAACATAGAACCTGTAATGTAGCGAGATAGGCAACGTTTGATTGTGTTATTGTGAGGTAAAGTAAAGACCAATAAGTTGCCTATAAGATATAGCATAAAAAAGAGGTTCTCCATTAGTCTTACTCAACTTGAGATTTTGTTCCATATATGTATTTGCAGAGCGGGTGCCAAGAAAACCAAATTCTTCATGTAATTCCAAAACATATTTCCATTGGCTTACATAAATCCTATACTTGAAGGTGCAATTTCGATGCTAAGAAAAATATTTCAAAACACCAAGATCTCATAATTTAAAACTGCTACAAAGGGCATGGGTGACAAAAGTATGAGTATAGATAAAAATGGGTACGAACAACCCTTACATTAAGAGATACATAGTGCTGACTTTGTACTTTTGAAACGAATATCAAGCTTTTTGCCCATATTTGTATGGTTAAAAAAAGAGGGTTGCCCGCTATTGTTCATTTTTTTTTTCTCATATTATACTTGTATTATTTTCATATCATTTTTAACTATAAAATGCATTATATACGTAACATATCTAATTTAAGAATTATCCAAGCTTAAAATTATGATAAGTTCAAATGATAGGTAATTATATAAACTTTAGACAATATATCATGATCAAGATTCACATTATCCATCATGCACTAAGTTATTACTTCTACAACACTTTACATTATCCTCCAAAAAAATAATCCACAAAATATGCAACCATGACACACCATTCTTCCAAAATTTGCAAAATAAATTTTAAAAAAAGTCAATTTTATAAATAGACAAATGCATAAAATTTAAGGTTTATGTAGCAACGATATTTTAAAATACATAATTTTAGAAAAACAAGATTGAAAATAATGTTTAAAATTTTGAACAAAGTTAAATAAATAAATAAATTATGTAGTAATAAATGATATTTGTCACCAATCAATCATAATATCAATATAAGTAATGAAGTTGGCGCATTAAGGTTTTTATTCAAAACACCTTCAATAATATTTTCTACCACTAGCATATCACCTGGTGGATGGTAAGCTTGGATATGAGCTGACCTGGACATTAGCAGAACTGACCTGGTATTATAGAAAACATATGCCACGTGAAGAAACTGACAAGCCGAGGTGGCGGGGTAAAAGTCGTGTGCAAAAATCCTGAAAACATGATGGTAGCGTTAGCTCGGCCAACCAAGCTCATTGCAGTTCGGTTCATTGCTGACAGCTTGTCCTTGAGCCGAGCTGATCATTCCAAACGAAATAGAGAAGATTAGGGAGTCCTTCCTAGCACGCCATATCCTGAGGAATTCGAGGTAGCTGCACATATCAAACACATACTTCGACACAGAGAAGGGATGAGACTCCTCCTCCGAGACGAACAAGAAAATAGGGATCATCCAGGAGAGAATGAGACTCCTTCTCCAAGCCCAACTCGGAATAGATGAGCTCATCCAGCTCATCTCAATCAACGATGAGACGACACGTGACACCACACTTACTAGGCAACAAGCCACTTTGGCCAGAGGACCTCATCTATAAATATGACCTACAACCCTCCTCATAAGGCACAAACAACTTTCTACAAGAGTTATTGCTATAATCTTGAACGAGCTCTAACTTAGGCATCAGAGGGTCTTTGGCCGGCACCACACCGATGTTCCTTACAATAGTCCTGTTTCTTTCTCTTTTCTTCTCAGATCTAGCTAATAAAACCTCGCTGGAACCGAAGAGTTCATACTTCCAGATACGACCATCTCCTATACGTGTTCATCTACTTGGTGTTGGTAAGATTCTGCACCAACATTTGGCGCCGTCTGTGGGGACCGACTTATCAAGCCAATAATAGCTTTTCGACAATGAGTTAAGAGGCGGATCCCCCATATGTGGAAGAGCTCCCGACTTCGCAGGAGCCCCCTAAGGCCCAACGAGACAGACCTCTCGCAAAGAAGAAGAGCCCTGTTCAGAAGTCTACATGAATCAGCAACATTGAGAAGAAGGTAAAAAAAATCTCTCAACTGGTGCTGGAGCAGAATGAGGTATTAAGAGCAGCTCTTCCTTCGTCACCACCACGACATGCAAAGGTTCGAAAGGATGAAGGAAGTCGCTGCCGGAGCATCAATTCTCAATCGAAATATGCGAAAAGTAGCAGCAAGCATTTGGATGGATCAAAACAAAGATCTCTTTTCATAGGAGATCTTCACCACTCTCTGGAAGCAAAAAAAAAGGAGCATGAGTCAAGATTTTTCCAAGTCCAGTCAGCATGGAAGAGATCACGTCGTCCTCCACCGAAATCGGTTCCAGCCAGGTCAGTCGCAACCAGGTCGTCATCGGCAAGGATCTCAAAAATAGGATCACTTCCGGCAAGGTCGTCTCGGTCGATATGGTTCAGGCTGACCTGGCCCTCTAGGAGCGTCCAAACCTGATCTCATACTGAGTATGAAGACTTTTCCTCACCTATCACCGAAGAAGTACTTCAGGCCCCACTCCCAAAGGATGTCAAAACGACTTAGGTCAAAACGTACAAAGGAAATATTGATCCAAGAGAGCACGTTGAAAACTACAAATCCTGGATGGAGTTCAAAGGATATGACGATGCAACAATGTGCAAAGGCTTCCAAATTACAATCGGAGGACCAGCTAGAAAGTAGTACTGGAAGCTAGAACCGGGGTTGATTTGCTCGTTTGGTCATCTTGCTCACAAGTTTATTGGACATTTCGCCGGTAAGCAAGAAAGGGAAAAAACGGTGAACAACTTGCTGACCATTCGACAAAAACAAGGGAAAAATCTCGAGGATTACCTCTAGCGATTTGATGACGCTTGAGTTGAGGTCAACGACTGTGATGACAAAACAACTATCATAACCTTCATGGTCGGGCTAAGGCCCGGTCGATTCCATTACTCCTTGTGGAAGAAGAAGGCCCAAACATACAAGGAAGTCCTAAACCGAGCTTAGAAGTACATTAATGCGGATGAGCAGTCTGAAGCCAAAAGGGAAGAAGATAATCCTTCCAACAATTCAAAGAAAGACAAGAAGAGGAAAAGAGACTATGAAGCCAAGGAAGACAACCGAGGTGGGAAGAGGTTCAATTATGATAGAAGGGACCAAAAAAACAAGGGTGTCCATAACGTTTATGTTGGCCCATATATGTTCAAGAGGGTGATGAATTGGACACTTAACAGATTTTAACCTTTCTTAATAATGTGCGATATATTGAAAACAGATTAAACAAAGTATAACAAATAAATACAATAAATGTAAAAGAGACAATGCAATCAAGATTTATAGTGGTTCGGCCTCGCCTACATCCACTACCTAACCTTCTTAGTTAAGATTTGTTCATACTTCACTATGAATCTTCTTACTGGTGAAAATCAAACCGGTACATTTTCTCAACGTACGGGTGTGAGAACTACCGTTTCTCAACTTACGGGTGTGAGAAGACCGTTTCTCAACTTACAGGTGTGAGAAGACCGTTACAACTTTGAGCAACACTTGTTCTAGCCCAGTGACTAACCAGTCACTACAAACTGAATACAAGATGAGATATGATTCCCTATACTCAGAATCAAAGTGATACTTACAAAGCTTTGGATTGAACCTTCTGTTACCACATATTCAACAAAATATGTATGATGAAGTTTGGCTGAAAACAGGTTCAAAGAGCTTTTGTCTTCTTCAATGGATTTTGAAAATGATGAAGATGAAGATCAATCAATCCAGAAGACTTGATGTTTCTCTTTTAAAATGATCGTAAGTTCAAGCATAAATGATAGAAGACTAACTTTCAAAAGTTTTTCACACAAGTGAAAACTGTTAATACGTTTTTGAATGAATATTAGTTTTCGGTTTGATTCATTGTGTTTTTGCTCTAAGGCAACACATATATATAGAAATAACAGAGGCACAATGAACTTGGTGAATTTTGGTGCTCTAGGTTATTTCAAATACAACGTCTACATTCTTTCCAAAAATGGATCGATTTAGCTCTGTGCATATTTCGGCGATAGCACCTGAATCATCTGATCATTCATGAAAAAGGAATGTTCTAACAAAATATTAGAATGCTCAAAAAGTTCTGAAAAAAGTTGTTGTACGATTCTGAAAAGTTATGAAAAGTTTTCGTACGGTTTTGAAAAAGTTAACTGAAATAGTGTAAATGTCAGAACAGTAACATTGTTGAATTAGCATCCTTGTGCATAATATCAACTTTTGTTGTTTTGTTTTTTGAGGGCGCTCATGGAGCATAAGCATTGATGCGTGCAAACCGCAAGTGTACGGTGTCAAGTTATAATATAAAATCGATGAGATATCAGGTTGTTGTCATCTAGGATTGACACTCACACTAAATACCGTTTTACTAACCCTAGCTTTATTTAGAAAATCAAAGTTGAAAGATTAATAAACTAAAAACAGCAATTAAACAAGAAATATAATAAAAATAGCGAATTATGAGAATTTGGATGAAAATCAATATGGTAAAACGTTTAGAGGTTCAATCTCTCCTCACTATCAACTATGCCTAGAAATATGCAATATTCATCAATTTGAGTTATAGTTTATAAGCCAAAAATCTTGAGATTTCTAATACCCTTTCTCGAGTGTCGCATTAGAGAATATTCTTAGGAAATTAAGTTTGATCTCTCAATAAAACCCAAAAATTCATTAAGTTCTATGATTCTCCCTAAGACTTTATAAAACTCCATAAATCTATCGATTCTATGGTCGTTTCAGGTTATGCTTCTAATGTTCTAACCCGGAAAACCTTCTATTGAGTGCCGCCTTCCAAGTCTAGGATCAATCAATCCGTGATCAAGGGATCAATAACATTAAGAGTAGAATAACATAAATAAACTAATAACTCTATTAATGAATAATCAAAAGTTTAAGAACATGACATAGTTTCTGGTTTGGATTAATCTATACCTCTAGATAGAGAATTTAGTTCATAACTTGAGAGATAAAAGCATGAAATAACATGATAAACATAAATCTAAAACCAAAAAAAAAAAGTAGGAAGGGAAAGTGTGGGAGAAATCTTCAATGTCTTCAATTTTGCTTTTCTCCTCGCTTCCAAACCCTTAGAAAGTTTTTATTTTGAATTGCACATCAGCTTTCTTTCTCACCATTTTTCTTCTTGTCATCCACTCCAAATCAACCTTAAAACCATTTCATATTATATTATTTTAAGTAAGGAATCTATAGAAACAAATCATGTCCAATTCAGAGTTAAATTGAGAAAGTTATAAGCCAAAATAAAAAAGTCGCGCAGTTGGATTTTTTGCGCAGGGCTTGGAATAAGCGCCGCGACGCCCATAACTTATTTTGGCGTTTTTTTCTTTGTTTTGTTCACTTTTTGACTTGTTTTTTTCATGTATCTTCATTGCATCTTCATGTATCATGTTTCCATCATCCAAGTTGACTTCAAACACATCTAAACACCTACAAAACAAATCAAAACAAATGATTAAAACACTTACAAGATCAACTAAACCAACTTATAAAATTAAATACCGAAATAAAGCAATATATATCAAAAGTTGGCTAAACTAACAAATAGACCAAACTAAGATAAGCACATCAAATATATGAATAAACTAACCTAAAACTCATCTAAAACATATTCTAAGACACATCTAAATGTCAACTTATCAAATACCCCTAAACTTAGGACTTTGATCGTCCCTAGCAAAGAGAAAACAAAACTCAAATTCAACTAAGAAATCGATCATTAATCTACCATCCTATTCTCAAAAAAATTAAAATTTGATTCAAAATATACATGCATACCACCATCATGGCCTCTAAGATCATATTGAAAGATAATAACTCATCGGAAAGTTTCAAGAGTGTTAGAGATGTCTAGATTTTCAATCTAACCCTTCACCTAACCTCATCTTTCATTCTCAAACATACCATCACATAGTCAATCTCATAAAACCATTCATGACATTCATAGATAAGTGCAAGCAAGTATAAAGTTTAGGTGATCTCAAATATATATATAGTGAATCCCATAGGCAAATCTTTCATACCACTCTCTACTAATATAGATCACATGCCATTTAGAATCAATAGGTCTTTCTTAGGTTGTAATGTATGGCCAAGGTTCATAGGTAGGGAAAAATCGAAACAATTTAGGCTCAAAACACCCTAACACTTTGATCATTTGCAAACATCCACAACATTACATTTAGAACCAAACAAAACCTTCAATAACAACACATATACCTATTTCAAATATTCAACTTTTTCATTCAATCCCCATTCTTTTGTTTGCATTTTTTTTCTTCATAGAATACTACACCCCTAAACTTATTTCTTTTCATATCACATAGGCATAACATTCTTCTTTTTTTTTTTTTTTTTTAAATATAGCAAACTTTGCAAATTTCCAATATACTTTTCTTCATCGCCTTCTTTTCATTCTTTTTCATTCCCCCTTTTCTACCTTCCAAAAAGATAACACTCCAACATAATCAAAGTGTATAAGATGCATAGGTTGAAAAATAAGGATTTTAACATACGTGGCTCAAGTGAATTAATGCATAGGTAACAAAGAAAAGATCAATAAGCTCAACATGGGCGACTAAGGATATAAAAAAACAAGGCCGGCTATATGGCTCAAACTGTTCCAAACATGGCCTAAATCATTTTCCTCATGGCATGCTCACTAGGATTTCGCCTCAAGTGATAATCAAACTTGTTCTAGGATCCATAGAGATCTAATATATAAATTTACTTACACAAATCTAATCCAAACAAATCATGATTCCACAAAATCAACCACACTAGACATGTAGAGAATATCCAACAAAGCTAAGCAAATAGTCGAATCAAGCACACAAACTTAAGATATCTCTCTACATTCTCCCAGAGTCATGTTCATGTATATGTTCTTTTATCATTGGCCATTCAGAAAAATAAAAAAAATTAAATCAGAATTTGTAAGATCATAGGATATCTTAACCTAAAACTACTACATCTTTACCATGACAAATCAAACATCAAAACTTTTCCCCCAAACTTAAAACAAGCATTGTCCTCAATGCTTCACAATAAAAATATAAACAAAGAATGGATGGAAATAAAATAAGGAGAGGTTGAGAAAACCCCCTTAAACCCAAAGGGTTGAAGTCTCCACATAAGCTCTTCATCTTCTTCATGTAGCTTGCATAAGGACCCCCAAACTTGAACTAAAACTTGGGAAAAAGATAGCAAACGACAAGTCATTGGCAAAGGTAGATACTAAATAACTAATAAAATAAATAAATAAAAACATAAAATATAAAAGTAACCGATGGGTTGCCTTGATAAAACCTGAATTCTAAACAACCCATTAAACTCCGGGATTTTCCTACAACTTCAAGAGGTATCGTAAATCTCTCGATTCTACGACAATCTCAGGTCATAATCCCCTTTTTCCAACCTACAAAACCCTCTCTCGAGTACCGCCTTCCAAGTCTAAGTTCATTCGATTTGTGCCCAAGAAACCAAAATCTATAGAAATTTCATTGATAATAAATAAAATCTAAAATTAAACCATAATATTCAAGTTAGGGTCCATCTCCTCTCTAGAACAATAGATTAGTTCATACTTTGGATGAAAAGAACACAAAACATGGAGAAAAATTCAATAATAGACATGAATAATAAACTAGAAATTCCTGGAACTTGAATCTTCTTTCTTGTTTTCAACGTCAAATCTTCGCGTTCCTCGTCTCCTAGCCTTCTTGTTCTCTTCTCCTATCTATTCTCTCCGAAAATCCCTAAATTTTGATATATAATATGCCCAAAGTCGTGTCCAATTCAAAATAGAAAGTCTAGAAAAATAAGTAAAAACCCCAGCTTTAAAATCCATGTAATTGGTTGTGGCATTTTTTCTGTGGAGTTAGCCAATTTTTGCTCCTTTTCGACTTGGGTTGTTCATGCTTCTCCTTGGCACTTTGTACGTGTTTTAATCATCCAATTCTATGACTAACACATCCAAACACCTACAAAACAAAGCAAAGCAAGTTAATAACACACTCAAACATAAAATGAATCAAATTATAAATTAGTAAACCAAAATAATGCATAAAAACCAATTTATTCCTAAACTATCAAATGCATCAAAACTAACATAAACACGTTAAACTAATGCATGAAATGTCCTAAAACACACCTAAAACATGCTCTAAAACCTATCTAAATATGCAACTCAACAAATACCCCCAAACTTAGGACTTTGATCGTCCCGAGCAAAGGGAAGAAAAAACTAAACTCATTATTAACACAACCCTTCTACAATCACAATTTCGCACAATTAAAGACTTAACTCAATATTATGAACACATATGTGGCCTCTAAGATTACACCAAAAAGAACATACAATTTTAGAAAGAACTTCAAGAGTATAAATTTGTCTAGAATTTCAACCCATCTCTCACTAAGTTTCATTTTTTGATTCTTTTACACATAAGTACATAGCTAATCTCATGAAACTAATCATGCAAGTCATGAACAAGTGCAAGCAAGTGTTAAGTATGAGATCTCAAAATATATAATTTTTAAGTTGGAACTCCATAGGCAAGTCTTTCACACCCTTCGTTACTAATGTAGATCACACACCATTTAAAATCAATAGGTCTTCCATAGGTTGTAATGTGAGGCCAATGTTCAAAGGTAAGGAAAAATAGGAACTTTGTAGCTCAAAACACCCTAAAGACTTTGATCAATTACTAGCATCCACTACATTACATTTGAAACAAAAAAAACCCGTTTTTAACACATATATCCTTTCAACTGTTCAACTTTTCCTTTCATTCATTCCCCATTCTTTTGTTTGCTTTTTTTATTTTTTTTTATTTTTTATGAATGCTCACCCCCAAACTTATTTCTTTTTAACACATAAGTGTAACACCATGTTTCTTTTTCTTTTCTTTATTTTTCTTTTTCAATAGAGCTCATTAGCAAACTTCTCAAATCTTTCCTTTCTTTATTCCCTTTTTTTCTCTTTTTATTTCCCATTGTTCTTCCTTCCAAATAATAACACTCCAACATGATCAAAGTGTATAAGGTACATAGGTTGAAACAAGGAATTTAAACAGATAAAGCTTAAAGTTCATAATCAAAAGAAAGGTAGGCTATTTGGCTCAAAATGGGTATTATGGATATAATCAAAAGAAAGGTGGGCTATTTGGCTCAAACTTATTTCAAACATTGCCTAAATCATCTTCCTCATAGTGTGTTTTCTAGGATTTCGTCTCAAGAAGTGATTAAACTTGTTCTAAAATCCCAAGAGATCTAAAATATGACTTAGGAAGCAAAGGTCCATCCCCAACAATCTTAATCTAATAATCAAAACCATGTACAATTGGTTAAGTCTCTCTAACCAAACTCAGCAAAAATGGATCAAACACAAACATATAGTAACTCTCTACATTCTCCTATTGTTTCATATCTTTAAAGTGTTCTCATGTCATTGGTCTTCCATAAGTAAGTCTAAAATTGTAAAAGAATGTGACTACCAAACCTAGACTAATGCATACTCAACAAACTAACCATGACAAAAATTCAAAACTCTCCCCTCAAACTTAAAGCGAGCATTGTCCTCAATGCATGACATAAATAAAGAAAAACAAAAGCAATACAAAAGAATAGAGTTTAAATAAAATCCCTTAACCCAAGAGGGTGAAGATCTCGTATGATGTACTCCAATCGCCTCTCCTAAATGCTCCAAGAAGACCCCCACACTTGCTTTAGAACTTAGAAAGGAAAATAAATTAATATGTCAATGGTATGAAACTCAAATCTATACTACAATGACTAAAAACATAAAACCCAAGAAATAATAACACTCCAAAACTGATGGGTTGCCTCCCATCTAGCGCTTGGTTTAGAGTCGTCAACCCGACTTTCCTTCATAACGCCTTCACGGCTCCCCAAGAGTGATGCTCTCATCACGCCGCTCCTCTTGGACAAAGTTATGCTTCAACCGTTGGCCATTAACCCAAAAGCAAGATCCATCAGCACTTTGCAACTCCACCGCACCATGAGGGAGAATTTTTTCCACAATAAATGGCCTCGACCATCTAGACTTCAACTTGCCCGAAAAGGGCTTTAATTTGGAATTAAATAAAAGAACATGTTGGCCCGATAAGAACTCCTGCTTCAAAATCAGCTTGTCATGTCATTGTTTGGTATTCTTTTTGTAGAGCTTGGCATTCTCATATGCATCATTTCAGAATACTTCCATCTCCATAAGTTGTAACAATCGTTGCTCTATGGAAGCTTTCAAGTCAAAATTCAGCTTTTTAATTGCCCGATAAGCACGATGTTCTAACTTCACCGGTAAGTGAAAACTTTCCCAAAAACAAGGCGGTAGGGAGACATCCCAATGGGTGTCTTGAATGCAGTCCGATATGCCCACAAAACATCTTCAAGCTTAAGTGCCCAATCTTTGCTTCTCACATTCACCGTCTTCTCCAAAATTTGTTTTACTTCCCAGTTGTTTATCTCAGCTTGCCCATTGGATTGAGGGTGGTGGGCAAGGGCTCTCTTGTGCTTCACACCATATTTAGTAAGTAACGAATTAAAGAACTTATTGTAAAAGTATGAACCCTCATCACTTATGATAGCTTGAGGGGTGACAAATCAAGTAAAAATGTTCTTTTGCAAAAAATTGAGCACCATTATCGCATCATTGGTAGGCGTAGCAATCGCCTCCACCCACTTGGAAACATAATCAACAGTGAGAATGATATAGGATTTGCCACACGAAGATGAGAATGGGCCCATGAAATCAATGCCCCACACATCAAAAACCTTAACCTCCATAATATTGGTTAAGGGCAGCTCATGTCTCCTCGAAATGGTACCCAAACGTTGGCAACGATCATACGTTTTCACGAAGACATAAGAATCTCGAAGTAAAGTGGGCCAATAGAACCCACTTTCAAGTACTTTTGTTGCCGTCCTTTGAGCACCAAAGTGGCCTCCATAAGTGAAAGAATGACTCCCTTGAAGAATATCTTGAAACTCATCCTCTGGTACCTTAAATAGTAATGACTCATCCCACATATAGGCTTTCACATCATTCAAGAACTTCTTCTTCCTTGAATAAGAGAGTTCTGGGGGTAATGTACCACACACTAAGAAATTCACAAAATTAGCATACCACAGGGCTTTTACCCCCAAACTATATAGTTGTTCATCCGGGAACGACTCTTGAATTGGAACAACATCCTTTGTGCCTTCAGGCTATAGCCATGATAAGTGATCAGCCACCACATTCTCGCTCCCTTTCTTGTCCCAAATCTCGAGATCAAACTCTTGTAATAGAAGAATCCACCGAATCAACCTTGGCTTGGCATCTTTTTTCTCAAACAAATATCGGATTGCCGCATGGTTGGTATAAACAATGACCTTAGACCCAATAATGCATGACCGAAACTTATCGCATGCAAACACAACCGCCAACAACTTTTTCTCAATCGTAGTGTAGTTTTGTTGGGCCATGTCCATGGTACGACTAGCATAATATATAGCTCTGAACATCTTCTCACGTCGTTGTCCAAGCACCGCTTCAACGGCAAAATCATTAGCATCGCACATAATCTCAAAGTGTAACTTCCAATCCGACACCACCATAATAGGAGCTGAAATCAATGTATCTTTTAATACCTCAAAAGCCTTCTTACATTCATCATTCACACAAAAAGGAACATTTTTCTCTAAAAGATTGCAGAGTAGCTTCGTGATCTTGGAGAAATCTTTTATAAATCTTCTATAGAACCCGACATGTCCCAAAAAACTTCTTATGTCCTTGACACATTTTGGAAGTGGAAGCTTCTCAATAGTTACAATTTTGGCCCGATCAACTTCAAGACCTTTTGAAGACATTCGATGGCCTAGAACAATGCCTTCTTGTACCATAAAATGGCACTTCTCCCAATTGAGTACAAGATTAGTATCCTCACACCACTTCACCACCAAAGCAAGATTGTGCAAACATTAATCAAAAGTGGAGCCAAAAACTGAAAAGTCATCCATGTAGACTTCCATAATCTCTTCCACCATATCCGCAAAGATAGACATCATACACTGCTGGAAAGTAGCCGGTACATTGCATAAACCAAAAGGCATCCTTCGGAAAGCAAATGTACCATATGGGCAGGTGAATGTGGTCTTCTCTTGATCTTCCAGTGCAATGGCTATTTGATTATAGCTCGAGTAACCATCCAAGAAACAATAGTAGTCAAATCTTGCCAATCGATCCAACATTTGGTCAATAAATAGAAGGGGAAATGATCCTTCCTAGTGGCCTTGTTTAATTTTCTGTAGTCTATGCACCCTCGCCACCACTTCACTGTTCTTGTTGAGATCAATTCATCATTCTCATTCTTGATCACGGTGATTCCACCTTTCTTAGGCACAACTTGGACTGGACTCACCCAAAGACTATCTGAAATTGCATAAACAATACCGATTTTCAACCACTGCAAAACTTCACCTCAAACCACTTCTTTCATCGCTGGATTAAGCATTCTTTGATGTTCAATGGAAGGTTGTAGGTGTCTTCCATAAGTATCTTGTGCATGCATATTGAAGGGTTTATTTCCTTGATGTCTTTGATCGACCATCCCAAGGCAGATTTGTACTCCCTCAATATTCTCAACAATTTCTCTTCGTCCACATGAGATAGAGATGAGGAAATAATGACCGAATAAGTAGATTTTTCTCCCAAGAACGCATATCTCAAGTGGTCTAGAAGAGGCTTCAACTCAGGATTAGGCTCATTGTCTTCACTTGGAGTAGAATCGTTCATAATCTCTTGCTTGCCTTGAGAAAAATCCAATGGAGAGGCTTCAAGTGACAACACACACTACTGGACATCTTTATTTAGACCCCATCTCTAACCACAGAGTTCACAAGGCAACTTTCTAATGCATCCACCGATGGATTCATCTCATGTACCTCTTCAACACAACACTCAACCACATCAATACCATCAATTCGGTTGCATGCACTCATCTTAGAAGGGAACTTGAGAGTCTTGTAGATGTTGAAAAACACTTCTTCATCATTCACCCTCAGTGTAAGTTCACCCTTTTGGACATCTGTCAAAGCTCATCTGGTAGCCAAAAAGGGTTGCCCAAGTATCAAAGGTACATCACCATCTTCTTCCATATCAAGCACCACAAAGTTCACCGAGAAGATGAATTTGTCGACCTTCACCAAAACGTCTTCTATAATGCCTTGAGGATAGGTGAGAGAGCGATCCGCCAATTGCAAAGATATGGTAGTTGGCTTCACTTCGCCAAGGCCCAATTTTTTGAAAACAGGCAATGGCATCAAGTTAATACTTGCCCCAAGATCACATAAAACCTTTTCAAAATTAGAACCTATAATGCAAGGTATAGTGAAACTCCCTGGATCTTTCAATTTTTGGGGTAACTTCCTTTGTAAGATGGCGCTACACTCCTCGGTAAGTTTCACCGTCTCGAACTCTTCAAGCTTACACTTCTTTGACATGATGTCTTTCATGAATTTGGCATAATTGGGCATCTGCAAAAAGGATATATATATGAGTTTTCTTAAACATATCCAAAAACTTTGCAAATTGTTCATCAAGTCTTTTCTTTTGAAAATGTTGAGGGATAGGAAGAGGAGGTTTCAAGATAGGAGGGTTATTAGGGAACGTAATGGAACTCGGTTGGTATGGCCTCTCTTTTGGCTCTTTTTGCTTGTGCTTCTCTTGATTTGCCTCAGTTTCTGAGTTGCTTGATGATGATGATGGCATGGTCTTCTCATTCTTGCTTTTCACTTCAGCCTCTTCAACTTCTTTTCCACTTCTGAGTGTAATGGCCTTGTAGTGCTCCTTAGGATTGACTTCTGTATTGCTTGGAAAGTTGTTGCTGCTCTGTTGTGCACTCATTTGTGTAGCCACTTGCCCAATTTGAGTATCCAAGTTCTTAACAAAATCACCCAAGTTGCTCACTTGAGTTTTCACTTGACTCATGGAACTAATTTGATTAGCCATGTGAGCCGCCAATTCATCCAACTTTGTTTCATTCTTGGTGAACCTCTTGTTTGACTTATTAAGAAAGTTGGTCATTGCCTCTTCAAGACTTGATTTCTTCTCTTGGACTTGATTCTGAACCGTCGGTTGTTGCAACACATTTTTGTTATTAGAGTAGGACAAATTTTCCTGATTCCTAACCCTCAGATGATATTGGTTTGGGACTTGAGCATTGCTCTTATAGTTGTATCCCCGGTTATCCAAGTAATTTGCTTGTTCTTCAATGGTCTCTCCACCCGAATATCTCATGCTTGCCGCAACTACATTCTCAATGGATGGTTGTGCCGAAATTGCAGTAATTGGATTAAGCTCAAGCATTCCAACAACCTTTTTCACCAAGGATCTCTCACTAGGAGCTTCATATGTGTTGGAAGCCATCTCTTCCATTACGTTGAGAGCTCCCTCAGCCGTCTTGCCCAACAACGACATTTACCAAAGTACGTGTGGAAACTGTCATCCCATTATAAAATATCTGAAGTTGCATCCGCAACTTGAAAACTGTGTTGTGAACACTTCCTCAACAACTCCTTAAACCGTTCCCACGCCTTATAGAGTGACTTAGTGTCCAATTGCTTAAACTGACCAATCTCTACCCGTAGTTGAGCTGTCTTTGCCGGTGGGAAAAACTTTTGAAGAAATTTTTGTATTAATTCGTCCCGTGTGGCAACACTCCCAGGTTGCAAGCCTTGCAACCGTGACTTAGCCTTGTCCCTCAAAGAAAATGAGAATAATCTCAGCCGAATCACATCTTCAGCCACGCCATTGAACTTGACCCTATCACATTTTTCCAAGAATGACTGTATGTGAATCATCGAATTTTTTATTGGAGAGCCCCTGTACTGATGTTGTTGAACCATTGTGATCAACACTGGCTACAACTTGAAATTATTTGTAGTAATATGTGCTCTCATTATCCCGGAGTAGTTGTCATGAATGACGGGCTTAAAGTAGTCCCGAAGAGGACGTTGATTGTTTTCAGGCTCCATTGCCTCTTGTTCCACTTTCTTTTCTCTTAGCCTCTGTCCCAAAGTGTGCTCAATCTTAGGATCCAACGGTACTAGTTCAACATTTCTAGATCATCGCATAAACTTCAATCAATCCTTCAAAACAAAAAGAAAGAAACAAATTAAGAATAATTCAAAAAAAATACTAAATTAAAATCAAAATCAATTACTAACGATATTGATGAAAATAAAGTAAATCAATCTCGGACAACGGTGCCAAAAACTTGTTCACTGAAAATCGCAAGTATACGGTGATAAATAGTAGTAATAACCGATGAAGATTGGGTTGTCGTCCTCTAGGATTGCACACATCACCGAATATTGTTTTCACTAATTTCTAACTTTATGTAGCGATCAAATTGTAGAGTTTCAAACAATTAAAAATCAAATAAAACTAATTAAAATGAACGAACTATGAGAAATAACAATATATGAGGAATGTCTAGAGAATCAACTTCACCTAACCTTCAATTATGTAACTTAGACATGCTTATTATCAAATCAATTTCCTAATCTATTAGTCAAAACCCTTGCTTCTCTAATTCCTTCTCTTGAGTGCCGAACTAGAACGTATCTTCAAGAACAAGGTTCGATCTCTCAATAAAACCCAAAAACCCAAAAATTCATTAAGTTCTACAATTTTCCCTAAGACTTCATAAAACTCCATAAATCTATCGATTCTATGGTCATTTCAGGTTATGCTTCTCATGTTCTAACCTGAAAAATTATCTATCGAGTGCCACCTTCCAAGTCTAGGATCAATCAATCTGTGATCAATGGATCAATAACATTAAGAGTAGAAAAACATAAATAAACTAACAACTCTATTAATGAATAATCAAAAGTTTAAGAACATGACATAGTTTCTAGTTTGGATTGATCTACACCTCTAAATAGAGGATTTAGTTCATAACTTGAGAGATAAAAGCATGAAATAACATGATGAAAATAAATCTAAAACCAGAAAAACAAAGTAGGAAGGAAAAGTGTAGGAGAAATCTTCAATATCTTCAATCTTGTTCTTCTCCTCGCTTCCAAACCCTAGTCGTCTTTCTTGCTTTTCTCACTTTTTGACTTGTTTTCTACATGTATTTTCATTGCATCTTCATGCATCATGTTTCCATCATCCAAGTTGACTTCAAATACATCTAAACACCTACAAAACAAATCAAAATAAATGATTAAAACACTTATAAGATCAACTAAACCAATTTATAAAATTAAATACCGAAATAAAGCAATATATATGGCTAAACTAACAAATAGACCAAACTAAGATAAACACATCAAACATATGAATAAATAACCTAAAACTCATCTAAAACATATTCTAAAACACATCTAAATGTCAACTTATCAAGTGTCCTGCTGAACATTGAAGTGAGAGCGTAATTGATTCGTAAGCTTCCTGACTTACTTTGAAATTAAAACGACTTAAATCATGAGGGCGCTACTCGACAGTTAACGTCCTGCTTTGTTTTAAAATACTTTAACGCACGATGGTGCTACTCATAAGTAAGCGTCCTAAAATTTTAAAACAATTTTGGAATAATATTAAGTGTGCTGATGGACAGTAAGCGTCCTGAAAGTTATAAAGTTGATTCTAAAGATGAGGGCGCTCCTATGTAGGCAGCGCCCTGATAGTTTTTCAACTTATAATTATCAGCATCCTTAAAAATAGAAATCATTTCAAACTTAGAGAACTTTCAACGAGCTAAAATTGAGTCAGTTTCATGACACTTTCAAAGGTTGACTAAAAGGAGGCCGCTACTTATAAGTAAGCGTCCCAATGAATCGGTTCAATTCAACCTTGAATGTCAGCGTCCTAATATTTCATCAGCGTCCTGACTCATCAAGTCCAGGATGACGCTCATGAAACATTAGCGTCCTGAAAGACTTTATAGAAACAATTTTGATTTTTCGATTAAAGCTCGATGAATCACGATTTAAAAACACAAGATATTTCTAGATTAAATCGAATGTGCAAACGATCGAAAATCAATTCGACTCAAACATGCAGTCATGCATAATGCTGAATCAAATGGCAGAGAAGGTTCTACAACCTATCATAATCTAATCATACTACCGAATATCTTCAAATGATCATGGTCTTCAAGTAGATCTTTAATACGTTCGCCATGCATCATTGATTCTTTGAAGCCTTCAAGTAAGATTAGATGCGCCATGTATGCAATATTAACATAAACAGAATGTGGTTTGTAATCATCAAAATATCTTTCATGTTAAGGACGTGAGGATAATTGGTTCAACAGTTTATTCGACATACACTCCTTTGACCACATCGGCATCTAGAGATTCAAGACAAGGAATACCTCAAATGGCCAAAAAAGCTGAGCACTCATTCAGATCAACGAGACAAGACGAAGTACTGTCGATAGCACAAGGATTACTGTCATAACATTGACTAGTGTTTCGACTTGAAAGAGGAGATTGAAACTCATATCCGTCAAGGTCGTCTGCAAGAATACGTGAAGGGATTGGATCAGAGAAGGGCTCAATCGCCAGAGAAGGGAAGAACTGACCAGCCAAGGGAGATCAGAACCATGTTGAACCGAGCATTGAAAGATTACATCCAAGCTGCACGAACATACGTTTTGAACCTGTCGAACCGACCAGAAAAGCAGAGGAGAACATACTTCACTATCACCTTCACAGAGGAAGAGGCTAGCGATATTTGCCGACCTCATTCTGCTGCTTTGGTGATAACATTGGAGGTGGAAAACTACAAAATCCATTGGATCTTCGTCGACAATGGCAGCTCGGCCGACATTCTTTACTAGTCGGCGTTTAAAAAGTTGAGGCTTGTGAAAACACAGCTCACTCCTTTGGACCTCCCTCTCATCGTATTTGCGGGAGAAGAGATTATACCAGAAGGGAGGATTGCTCTCCTTGTCACGACAGGGGAAGAAGAGTATCGAGCTACGGTTATGGTAAAATTTCTTATGGTAAAGGGCCATTCTGCCTACAACGCCATCGTTGGTAGACTTCTCCTCAATGATTTGAAAGTCGTAGTGTCTACATACCATATCGTGCTCAAATTCCCGGTCGAGGGCAGAGTAAGTGTTGTGTGAGGAAGCTAGAAGGAATCAAAAGAGTGTTATGCGGTGGCGATGAAGAGCAAAAACTCGGGATGGTCGAGCTTCCGATCTGCCAAGGGAGAGCTCATGAAGGTTGATGTAGCTTTTGATCAAGGCCTCAATCCACGAGAAGACACCTCTAGTCTCGAGGCACAAAACGAATGAAAAGAGGTGCCGATCATAGAAGACCTGACCAGAACTGTCAAAGTTGGAACTGAGATGAACTCAAACCTAGCAGACCAGGTCATCCAGGTATTGAGAGAGTATAAGGACATATTCGCATGGTCTCATGATGATCTGGCATTTCGAAAAAAGTGATCATACACCGTCTCAACATTGATCAGAAGCTCGCCCCAGTACGACAAAAGATGAGAGCCCTTAGCACAGAAAGAGCTGAAGCTCTCCGGGAGGAGGTCGACAAGCTCATCCGGGCCCAGTTCATCGGAGTGGTGTCATATCCAGAATGGCTGGCCAACAACGTGATGGTTCAAAAATCAAACGACAAATGAAGGACCTGTGTTGATTTCACAGACCTCAACAAGGCATGCCCAAAGGACAACTTCCCTCTCCCAAGGATAGATCAGCTCGTTGATGCTACTGCTGGACATGAGTTGCTCAGCTTCATGGACGCTTATTCTGGCTACAACCAGATTATGATGTACCACAGAGATGAAGAGAAGTCCTCGTTCATAACAGACTGAGGCGTGTACTGCTGCAAGGTAATGCCTTCCGGCCTTAAAAATGCTGGGGCAACATATCAGAAGCTGGTGAATCAGGTCTTTGAAGAGAAGATTGGGCAGAACATGAAAGCGTATGTTGACAACGTGCTTGTGAAGAACATCAAATCTGCAGGTCATCCTTATGATCTCAGAGAGGTATTTGACACAATCCGACACTACAATATGAGACTGAACCCAACGAAGTGCACATTCAGAGTCATGCTAGAAAAATTCCTCGGTTTCTTGGTCAATCAGAGGTGAATCGAGGTAAATCCAGACAAGATCCGAGACATCCTTGATATGAAAATGCCCAAAAGCATCAAAAAAGTACAACGCTTGACATGGTGCATAGCTGCATTGAACCGGTTTGTGTCAAAGTCTACAGATAAATGTCTGTCATTCTTTAAATTAATAAAAAATAAGTTTGTTGAATGAGATGGGGAGTGCGAACAAGCTTTTCAAGAGATCAAAACTTACCTCAGCTCATCACCTATGCTATCAAAACCAGTTCCCAGAGAGAAGTTCTTCCTTTACCTGTCCATATCTGATGCGGCAGTGAGCACTGTTCTCATCTAGGAAGAATAGGGGATACAAAAACCAGTCTACTATGTGAGAAAGTCATTGCTCAATGCTGAAACTAGATATCCCAAAATAGAGAAGTTGGTACTTGCTCTTATCACCTTAGCCCGGAAGCTTCGACCATACTTCCAAGCTCATTCCATAGTTGTGCTCACACGACACCAGCTGCACCAGGTTTTGCAGAAACCAGAAACTTCAGGTCGGTTAACGAAGTGGGCGATTGAGCTCAGCAAGTTTGATATTGAATATCGACCAAGAATATCCATCAAAGGGCAAACACTGACTGATTTTGTGAAGGAGTTCTCCTCTAAGTAGAAAGAGGAATATGGCATTGATGCTGAGCTCGAGCTGAAATGAAAAAAGTTGTCTGCTCGTTGTATCTGTATGACTTCATATTCTTCAAAGTTACTCAACAACTCTTTCACCATCCTTCGCTTGGTACTCAGCGGTGACCTGACTCGCAACAAGTTGTGAATCGCAACATTTTGCAATCTTGCGTACCCCCCAGTTGAGCGTCATACATAATCCTGCTAGAAGAGTTTCGTATTCGGACTCATTATTCGAGGCCAAAAAATCTATAGAGGAGAGCTGCGAGGTGTTTGCCTTCTTTAAGTGAGACTAAAACAATGCCGACCCTACTTCCTTGTTTGCACGATGAGCCATCGACAGGTGCTCTCTTAAAGCTCGCCTCATCTTCAAGGGATGAGCTCATTCTACAAGTGCTCGTAGAATATCTGCACAGCAGGAGTATCAAAGAAGGAATCCAGGTCGGCATCATAGAGGTCAACCCTTCCTAGATGGATCCAATTGTGGTATTTTTTAAAACAGGAGAGCTCCCTAAGGACAAACTATTGGCAAGGAAAATACAGCGACAAATGGCCATGTATGTGCTCATCGACAACATGTTGTATCGACGCAGCTACAATTTGCCATATCTGAAGTGTCTGGGAGAAGACCAAGCTCAACTTGTCTTTGATGAGGTACACGCGGGAATATGCAGGAATCATTCTAGAGGAAAAGCTCTCGTATATAAAGTACTCCGTCAGGGACACTATTGGCCAATGATCAATCGTGACGCTCAGAGGACAACTCTACATTGTGACAGCTGTCAGCGACATGCTACAATCATAAGAGCTTCTCCTGAAAATTTGACTCCCATTCAAAGTCCTTGGCCTTTTGCTTAGTGGGGGTTAGACCTAATTGGGACTTTGCCAATTTGCAGAGGTCAAGTTAAATTTTCCATTGTAGCAGTAGATTATTTCACCAAGTGGGCTGAAGCAGATCACCTTGTTCACATAACCGAGCAAAAGACCACGAAATTCATTTGGTAGTCGATTATTTGCCGATTCGGAGTACCATTCGCCATAATATCAGATAATGGTAAGCAAGTCACCAAGTGGACGGAAGCAGAGCCCCTTGCTCACATAACCGAGCAAAAGACCATGAAATTCATCTAGCAGTCGATTATTTGTCGATTCGAAGTATCATTCGCCATAATATCAGACAACGGGAAGCAATTTGACAATGCGAAGTTCAGCTCATTCTTCTCCAAGCTGGGTATTCACCATTTCTTCTACAGCAGCTCACCCTCAGGCGAATGGACAAGTCGAAGCCGTCAACAAGATTATCAAGCATATGTTGAAGGCAAGAATCGATGAAAAGAAGAGAACGTGGGTGGATGACCTCCCACAGGTATTATGGTCTTACATAACAACGTCCAGAACGACAATAGGAGAAACTCATTTCTCTCTGGCGTTTAGAATGGAAGTTGTTATTCCAGTAGAGCTCGACATTCCAACACTGAGAACATCGTACTTCAATGAAGAGAAGAACTTAGAAGCACAGAAAGTCGAGTTGGACCTTTTAGAAGAAATGTGAGAGTAATCACAACTTCGACTAGCTGCATACCAAAGAAGAACATCGAAGTACTACAATTCTAATGTGAGACCCTGTAGTTTCAAAATCGGTGACCTAGTACTGGGGAAGGTCATGCTCAACACCAAGGAGGCCAAAGCAACGGCTCCCGGCCCAAACTGGGACGGACTGTACAAGGTCATCACGAGACCGAAAAGCAGAGTCTACGAGTTGGAAGACCTCGATGGAAAAAAAATTGTCAAACCATGGAACGCAGAACATCTATAGTTTTATTACCAGTAGCTGTAGCAGTTAGGAATAACTCAGTAGGAATAGCAGGCAGGGATCACCTGCTCAAGTTAAGTTCATCATTTTGTCATCTTTCAATGAAGTTTATAAATTAGTTTGTTTCTTGACAGCTTTGCTTGAGCAAATTCCAACACAACATGACCAAAAGGAAAGTTACTAGTACATTGGGCCTGCGAGCTTTGCTCAAATAAGCCCCGAGAAGGGGCTGAAAGCCCAGAGTACCCAGGGGTCCGAGCTCAAGCCCGGATTATCGCCATGAAGAAAGACTTAGGCCTAGAGTACCTTGGGATCTGAGCCCTTCAGAGCTCAGGTTATCGTTGAGAATGAGTTCATTCTCATAGTACCTTGGGGTCCTAGCTCTCTAGAGCTTGGATTATCGCCAAGAAGGAAAGCACTCACAGAGAACCTCAAGCTCAGATCATTGCCGAGCTCACGGGACAAGAATTCCCACGAAAATTCTTCTAAGTCCCACAGACCGAGCTGGCCGAGACAAGTTCACGAGACGAGAATTTCCACGAAAATTCTTCTAAGTCTCATAGATCGAGCTGGACGAGCCGAGCTCACGGGACAAAAATTTCCTTGAAAATTCTTTTTAAGTCCCATAGACCGAGCTAGCCGAGCTGAGCTCACGGGACAAGAATGGCCACGACAATTCGTTTAAGTCTAGTGAAAATGGTTCAACAAAGGAAACATGTATAAGGTAATTTTTCTAAGTACCAAAGTCAAGTTGAAAAAGAAAAAACAGCAGGTGAAGAACATAATTCATTTAGAAGTTGATTAAATGTTTTAGCTCGACATCCGAGCATAGTTACAAGAAAGACAAATAAAACACAAAGGCCTAGGCGCCTAACACAACGACATCGCCATTAGCAGCCCCCTGCTGCTCGACCTCGATCTCTCCTTGGCCTTCTCTATCAAGTCTTACCTCTGGCTCGACGACAATCGTGTCCTCAGTAACGGCCTATTGTTCTGCTCCGTCAGCCCCATCCTATTGCTGCTCGGCCATGAAGTTGTCGAAGGGAGGCAATGTCAACTTTGTCTGAGAAGTACTTGCCGAAGTCGACCTTCATATGGATCTGACCCATCTCGTACTTTTCACGCTTCAAATCATCAAATTCTTGAAAAGCCTTAAACTCCTAAACAACATGACAAGCCGAGCTGACCAGCTTGGATTTAAGGGAAACAACCTTCGCCTTCTGCACCTCATTCTCCAAGGCCGACCTCTGCAGCCTTGACATGGTGAATGAGAGCTCAGAATCGATCTTCACGATTTGGCTCTCGAGCTCTTTCACCTTTTTGTCCATCTTCTCCTTGAGTTTCCTCTGCTCGGCTTCGACAGAAATGGACAGGTCATCGGTCTTCTTCATGGCCATGAAAATTTGATAGGTCACCTGAACAAGAACAAATGCACTAGTTAGACCAAGCTCATTGAAAAATTACAAGTAACACCGAGAAAAAACATCTTACCTCGACACACTTCACAAAGGACAGAGAAGCGTTGTCCCAGACGTGGTCGTTCTTGCCCAAGTTGACCTGAAATCGGGGAAGTTCGATATGGTATCCCTGAACTGTGAGATCTTGATCATGAAGCTTAGTCACCGGGGGCCCATCTCACGGAGCTTTTTTTTAGGTCTGTGATAGGGGATGTTGGGCACTCGAGCTTTGCCCTTGCGCTGAGCTACAGCCTTGTCCGGGGTTATAATAACTGGAAAAGTTGGACGCAGAGCAGAAGAATTGCCAACCGGGGTGGCCCACCAAGTGACTGAGTCTGCTCGAAGGCCTGCATCCGCTAGAGGTTAAAAGCTGGAGTGCTCGTTTTCTTGGTAGACATGAGCTCAGCTGGATAACCTGCAAACATATCGACAGTAAAAGGTCATCTCGGTACAAGACCAAAAATCCATCCTAATTAACAAGTGTCACTTACCAATAAAAATTTCTTGTTTATGAATGAGGCTTGCTGTAAAAAGACGGGTTGGGGTCAAGATGCAATTGTAAGAGAGATCCAAATACCTCGTAAGAAAAATCTCCTACAACTTAGAGAGGTCGGCCCCGACTGACTTCCCAGGACTATCCCAGTAAACTGCAAGGCAGAGCAGAAGTTAGGTCGAGCTAAATAGAAAAACACAAGGAAATATAGAAAGAAGGATAGAGGTCAACTCGGTACCTTGGCATTTAAAACTGGTTGGCACGCCAGCCAAGTCCACCTTTTGTTAGCTATTGGGTTCTCGGTGATCAAGGCGGGATGTTTGTCCCCGCTCGCCCACGTGCTGGAGTAGTACCAACCGGAGCAATGTGGGTGGAGCTTGAGCTGGTAGCAGAGCTTGAACTCTGTCTAACTAAAGTCTGGCCAACCACGCTCTCTCCAAAGCACCATTAGGTGTAGGAAGGCCCACCAAACTTTGGGGCTGAGCTGAGCTGGGGCAACACTCAGGTTGGCCAAAAGGCTGCAGATGACCTTGGGTAAAGGAAAAGTGACCCCGTACTTAAACAAGCTAGTATAAAAGGTTACCCAACCTTTCTTAGGGCAACTCGGTCTGTCGTTGCGCCGGGGAACGCACATATGGATAACAGGCGGAATGCCGAGCAGAGCCCTCAAATAAGCAAGATGGTCCTCAGTGACGGACCCGCCTCAGCTACACGACATCACCTTGGCTAAGCATCTCGTTGCCCTTAAACTCCCTTTCCTCTAATGGCTGACCAACCACGGCCTCATCACGAAGCGGCTGCTCGGCGTCATCTTCACTTCGTGAAAATTCCGCCAAGTATGCTAGGAAATCTCCCATGAAAGCCATAAATACTAAATAAATTAAAGAGGAAGGAGAGTAGGACCGAGCAGGGAAAAACCTGAGCAAAAATCAAGAGCAAGATGTTAAAATGTCCAAACTAGAACAAGGACGAGCTGGCAAAATTCTAAGCTGGGAGATAAACTTTGGAATGGTAAAGGTCAAATGAGTGGGAACCACTATATATAGAGGGACCTTCTCAATTTGGAGCCGTTAGATGTAAAACGAAGTTGATCTCGAGGAAAATCCAACGGCTCCAACCTAAGCAGATGAACCGACGTGACTGTTAGCAGTACGATTCAAGATATACGAATCTCGAGGAAAATCGAAGATGAAGGTAAGCCTTTCACCCCAACTAAGGCTGAAAGGCTTGGGGAGTAAATTTTGGATGGTCAGCTCAGATATGAGCTGACCTGGACGTTAGCAGAGTGGACCTGGTGTTATAGAAAACATAAGCCACATAAAGAAACTGATGAGCCGAGGTGGCGGGGTAAAAGTCGTGTGCGATGATACGATCGTCAGATCAGCTCGGCCATACCAGATTTGACTCAACCATGGAAAATCGACTAAGCCGACCTAGCGGGATGACATTAACGAAATTCCCAAAAATACGATGGTAGCGTTAGCTTAGCCCAACCAAGCTCATTGTAGTTCGGGTTCATTGCTAGCAGCTCGACTTTGAGTCGAGCTGATCATTCCAGACGAAATAGAGAAGATTAGGGAGTCCTTAGCACGCCATATCTTTAGGAATCCGAGGTAGTTGCACGTATCAAACACAGAGTTCGACATAGAGACAGGATGGGACTCCTCCTCCGAGACGAACTAGAAAGACAGGGATCATTCAGGATAGGATGAGACTCCTTCTCCAAGCCCAACTCGAAATAGATGAGCTCATCCAGCTCATATGGACCAACGACGAGATGACACATGGCACCATGCCTACTAGGTAGCTAGCCACTTCGGTCAGAGGACCTCCTCTATAAATAAGACCTACAACCCTCCTCATAAGGCACAAACACCTTTCTACAAGAGTTATTACTATAGTCTTGAATGAGCTCTAACTTAGGCATCAGAGGGTCTTTGGCCGGCACCACACCGGTGTTCCTTACGATAGCCCTGTTTCTTTCTCTTTTCTTCTCAGGTCTAGCTAATAAACCCTCGTTGAAACCGGAGAGTTCATACTTTCAGATACGACCATCTCCTATACGTGTTTATTTACTTGGTGTTGGTCAGATTCTGCACCAACATCATCTATATACAAAAAGGTATTAATATAGATAATGTTATCATGAACGAAATTCACATTGTCTATCATGCACTAAGTTCTTGCTTCTACAACATTTCACATTATCCTCCAAAATAGTGATTCATGGAACATGCAACAATGATATTCTACTTTTTTCCAAAATCTGCAAAACAATTAAAAAAGTCACTTTTATAAATAAATAACGCACACGTGTTAGGTGTTTATATAGCAATTAAATTCATTAAAACGTATAGTTCTAAAAAAAAAAACCAAGATTAAAAATAATGTTTAAGTTTATTTGAATAAAATTTAAAAGAATTTCATGAAGAAGGAAATAATACTTGTTTCTGATCAATCTTAATATCATTGGAAAGCTTGATTTGAAGTAGAATCATCAAGGTTTACATTCAAAATACCTTCACTAATGTCTTCTACCACTAGTGTATCATCCACATATATAAATCAAAGAATATAAGTTGATTACATTTATTAATAGCAATTTAAATAAACAATAAATAAATACTAACGCTCATATACCAAAGCTTCAACAATTTCTGGCATTAGAGATCTAGACATTGATCACGTCTTTTACCACTAAAACTAAAACATACGTAATTGGGATAGTTAGAACATCACTAACCACAGATCTTTGAAAAAGCAAACTCAACTACTTTCCAATATCTGTTGAACTTGCTTGCATCCTCAATGCCATTGATCTCATAAAAAGATTTGGGCTACTTGCTTCCTTAATCAAGCGCCACTAAATTCTCTACATTCCATGAAAAACCAAATTTAATGTTGAATATATACTTGGTTCTTGAAAAAATATTTGTAAGATAATAATGCTTTAAAAAACTTGCACATATTTTTCATTTACTCTCAATCTTTTGAATTTGGATAAAATTTATTGTTCGAATTGTTAGCAATAATGTAAGGACAAACATATAAGAACTAAAATAATATTAAAATAAAACAACTAAGATTCAAATATTAATATTTATAATAGAAACAACATAATAAGTTTAGAAATAAACCAAATTCAATTGAGCAAAGGTTGAACAAGATGTAACCGAAGCACGTGTAGCACGCAATTTCTTTAAAACAGATTCACCCCTCACGTTGGTACAAGAGGTGGATCGACGTCTGTTTCCCAGGATACAACTATAGATGAGTAGCTGACGAGCACCTTGTCACTACTCGGGCGAACTGAACTTTGCAGAAAACTATCACTACAAACCAACACACTTCAAAACCAAAAAGAAGAACTAGAAAAGAAGAAGAGAATTCTAGAGGCGAATGAGAGCTCTGAGAATTGGTGAGGTGAAAATGAGAGGGAGCACCCCCTTTTATACTAATAGAAGGGGGTGGTGCTCTTAATGTCTTCATTAAGGGGACTAAATGACCTACATTAACGTTGCAAACGTTACGAATTTAAATTCAATTAAAAATATATAACAATTTTTTCAATTTAATTCAAATTTAAAACTCAATTAAAATTTTAAACCGTTACAAATTCAATTTTCATTTAATATTTTTTCAACAATTTCCCACATGAATGAAAATTAACTATAATAACAGATACTAGACCCGGTGATAGAATTCAATGGATGAAACCTGCATAGGATAGGTAGTTGTTACCCTTTGGACCTTCCCTTGTGAAAATATGTTTACTTTACTAGTTGATTAGTAGATGCGATGTCCTTGAACTGTTCTGCTATTTGTGTAAACGATGACATACTCCACACATGAATCTTTCTAGACACAACTCAATTCTCATAACTATGTTCGTTTGGGACATGAACATCTTCCTGGTTCTGGAAGAGTTTTTAAGGAATCAAACCCTTTAGAATTCCCTTTGAAGCGGCCCCACTTCTATCTCACATAAGTGATATCTTAATTAAGAATAACCCACATTGCTCTACTCAGATTCCCGACGCCTAAGAATCATTAAAAGCCTAGCTTATCCTTTTCCTTACGGGTATCACTGCTTTCATCATAGGAATGAACAAGGGTGATCCCCACATTGATCCAACACAGTCTTTACAATTAGGTTGTCCTTTTGAACCTAGATCTTGGGATTTCCAATCAACTAGGTTGGGTTTCCATTGTATTGACTTATTCTGTCATGGGCTTTAGTCTCATTCCCCTCGATGATTTCTCAACTAACTCTATGCTTAACCTTTGGTTGGTGGATCCGCAATGCTATCTTTTGACCTCACATAGTCAATAGAGATAACTCCAGTTTAGAGTAGTTGTCTAATGGTATTGTGTTTTCGACGAATATGTCTTGATTTACCATTATACATGTTGCTTTGTGCCCGCCAATAGTAGATTGACTATCACAATGTATGCATATTGCTAGCACAGGCTTTGGCCACCTTGGAATATCCTCTAAGAATTGGCGTAGCCATTCTGCTTCTTCCCCACATTTGTCTAATGTAATGAATTTAGATTCCACTGTGGATATGAAAATAATTGCCTGTTTCGAGAATTTCCATGATATAGCTTCACCTCCTAATGTGAACACCTATCCACTAGTAGACCTCGAGTCTTTTATATCAGATATCCTGTTGGCATTGTTGTAACCTTCAAAGACAACAAGATATCTATACTTTGTTTAATCTGCTTTCATTATTCCGCACAATTTAAATAAAGGTTAAAATTTGCTAAGTGTCCAATTCACCCACCCCCCCCCCTCTTGGACATATCAGGGCCAACACTTACACCATACTTAGAAAAATAGGAGGTTTTATAATTGCCGAACTCTCGAACTTATGAATTGCTAAGAATATCATATCATTATACTTGGCTACATTTCCTAAAGCGGAGTTCTATTTTTTTCTCTTTCCCAGTGAGAAAAATGCAACCCAGGAAAAGGGGAAGCCCGCACATAGTCCATCTAACAAATAAGGCACCTCCTGAGGCACATAATCAGGAACCGCCACCTCCGAGAACAGAGCAAGCCACACATGACACTGCCACCACTTCTGGACAGGCAGTGCTACCACACCCTTCTGTTAATCTAAGTGTTTCATCACTTAGCACGTCCATAAATATATTGTGATGAAGTATATTTTGATGATCACAAACAAAGTACTTTTCGGTGCTAACTAGTGTTTATCAAGATTTCATCTAAGCACCTCAGGAAAGCAAAAAGCCAAGGAATGATTCGATCAAGGAACTCAAAGCCATATCAGACATTCAAGATCGTTTCAATCAAAAGAACCTCAATGATCACATCATGATTTCAAGATCACGTCCCACGAACGATTCGATCAAGCTTCAAGTCTTCATCTTCCAATCAACATTCGAGACAGTCAACTCCAATGTGAAATTCATTGAAGATCTCATAATAAAGAGTTGGATTATGAGAAAATGGAAAATACACAGTATTTAAGGAATATTTTTATCTAGTCGTCATTGCTCAAACATTTTCTAAAACCATGCACAAATCACTTGCATGTTTTGATCTTACGTTTTACAGTATTTCAAATGATTTAATTTTCTATATTTAATTTGAGATTTATCGAGTTTTTATTCGCATTTATCGTATATTTAATCACGAGTCAAAACTATTTTTAAAGAGTCTTTCAGGATGCTAATGAGTTAGCAGCGCTCTCCTGAACTTGATAAGTCAGGATGCTGATAGTTCATTAGGACGCTGATAACATTCAATGTTGAATTGAACTGATTCATTAGGACACTTGCTTGTATAGTAGCGACCTCATTTTTAGTCAACCTCTGAAGTTGTCAGGACGTTGACTCAACATCAGCTCACTGAAAGATTTTTTAAGTTCTTCAAAGAATGTATCTTTCAGGACACTGATAGTTATAAGTTGAATAATCTATCAGAACGCTACCTGGATAGGAGAGCCCTCACCTTGAGAATCAACTTAATAAATTTTAGGACGCCGATTGTCCTTCAGCGTGCTTGTGTGTTTGGTTTCAAATGTTTTAAATATGTGGTAGGACGCTTACAGAGTTGTAGCGCCCTCGTATTATGTTTTATGTTTAAAAAGGTAGGACGCTTACTAGGAAAGTAGCGCCCACATGCACTTAATTGTTTTAAAACATAGCATAACGCTAACTATGCCTTAACGCCCTCAGGGTTAAGTCGTTTAAGTGTCAAAGTAAGTTAGGACACTCACGTTTCAGTAGCGTCCTCACTTCATTGTTCAGCAGGACGCTTATTCGTAATGAGCGCCCTCAAGAAACAAAATGACAAAGTTGAAATTATGCGTCAGGACACTGATTGTGGAATCAGGACGCTAATTCAACAACTGTCACTGTTCAAACAAGTACACTACATCAATTTACTTTTTCAGAACGAATTTTTGCACAAAGTCCTGTTTGAGACTTATCAGAGATCTTTTCTGATACATGAATTAAGTTTTTCCAAAACTTTCCTTTTTCATATAATTTGAAAAGAACCAGGATGTTAGTGAAAATTGCAGTTGTTATTTTCATATAACATTCTAGCCGTTGTGTGTAAACGTTCATATTATTTGAACTTCAATTGTCTAACGGCTATGTACCACTAAGTCTATAAATACTAACACTGAGGACCAAGCAACTCGCTGATAATTTTTCTTGTGCCAACACTTTTTGAAAGTTAATCTGTGTCAAAATATTTTTCAAACATCTAAACTTTCAAAGTGTTTTTCACTGATACCTATACGTATTTAAAAGATTTTCATATTAAGCTTCATTTATATTCTTTCTTTGAAAATCTATTTGATCTTGTATCTACTCAAATTCTCAGCACCAATTCATACTTGGTATCATTTTTGCTGAAGATAGAATTTGAGATATAGTTCATGAGAAATACAGTTGTACTTCATTTCATATCTTACGTATTGTATCGAACTATATCAGTAGTTGCATTAACTACTGATCACTAAACCAGAAGTTTTCATACTTATATTTTATATCTATTTTAAAACTGTCTGTCTTTGATTTACACTAGTCCTTCATTTTCTAAGTCAATGTTTATTGGTATCATATTATTTTCAAAGAAGCACTGATTTTTATATCACATCATTTATGTTTTTTGAAACTGCACTTGAGCAATACTGAACATTGAAAGATAAAGGACTATAAGTGTATTTCATCTTAGCATTACGTATTTATATTTCATATCTTTGTAATGATATGTACTGAGCTTAATTGTAAAGTGTTCTACTCAGTTAGAACCAACATTATTTTGTTGTAATGCTGGTGTGTTTCTGGATTGAAACAACCAGGACAAGTGAATGTAGTTCACTTAATGATTTCAGGATTGAAATCATGTTAGGTTATCTCTTAACATGTAAAAGAGAACTGGTTCATCCTAATCCCATAAAAAGATAGGCGCGTCCTTAACCTGTAAAAGGATAGGTTATCTCTTAACCTGTAAAAGAGAAACGGTTGTTCCTCATCCCGTAAAAGGATCACGGTTCTTCCTTATCCCATAAAAGGAAAACGGTTCTTCCTTATCTCGTAAAAGGAACATAGTTTTTTCTCATCCCGAAAAAAGGAAATTCGGTTCATCCTTAGCCCGTGAGAGGATAGGTTTCCTTTTAACCTGTAAAAGGGCAGTTGTAACGGTTTGGTTCTCACCCGTAAAAGAATCAGTTAGTGGATTGAGAAAATCCTAATCGGGAGATTAGGTAATGGACGTTGGCTTGGCCGAACCACTATAAATCTTGTGTGTCTCACTTTTGCATTTTAGTCTGAGTTCTATTTTTGCGTTCAATTCCAATACACTCATGTATATCACTAAGTTATTGGAAGAGAATTTAAAATTGACCATTTTACCCAATTCACCCCCCTCTTGGGTGGACCAACACCTTTGTCATGCCTTCGGGCATGGAACACTTTTTCACAGGATTCATTGAGGTGATGAAAGTGACTATACAAACGGTGACTGTGAGACTACGGCTAATCAGGTGATCACCGTCTAGGCACCTGTTCGATCTGGGTCGGAGAGCCAAACCGACCAGATCACAAAATATAAAAGGCTACAACCCCTTACCTTTTCTGGCACCATTGATACGGATGAAGCGCAAAAATTGCTTGATGAGTCAAAAAAAGGCTCTTGAGGCTATGAGAGTCGACGAGGGTCAAAAAATTCCACTGGCTTCTTGCCAACTTGTTGGTGGAGCTAACACTTGGTGGAAAACGGTGAAGGAAGACCCAAGGGTCAATGCAACAGACATGACTTGGTTGGAATTCGAGTCACTGTTCATTGATGAGTACTTTCCTGGCGTAGTGAAGAGGCAAAGACCCCAAGAGTTCGTCAGGCTTTACCAAGGCACCATGACAGTCCGAGAGAATGCTGTCAAGTTCAAAGAACTATCAGTTTTTTCTCTCTCCACCATCTCAATGGGGAGAGATAAGGTTGAGAAATTTTATAATAGCCTTCGTCCAGACATTCGACAGGCTCTGTCAATCTTGGAGCTCAAGAATTACAGGGAGCTAGTCAATATGGCCATAAACTTTGAACAAGAGAAAACAGAGCAAGAACAGAGAAAAAATAGAAGAAAATGGGTGGCAAATTTTTCCCAGCAAGGTAACAGGAAGAAACCCTATCATAATTCAAACCCAGCCCTCCCAGCCCCCGTACAAAAGCAAGAGGCCGCTGCACCTGCGGCTTAAACTTAAACCCTGGCCAACAAAGTTTTCTAAATCAGAACAGAGGAGGCCGCAATGGCACTTCAAAAATGCCTAAAAATGACCTAAAAATCTAAAATGTGATGTAAAGAGATTTTTATTATTTTTTTCTATTTTTTATTCTTTTATTTTATTTCCTAGCCTAAAAGCACTAAAAATAGGAGTAAAAATAAGCAAAATTGTGACTTCATCACCCACATATCAAATAGCTCAACCTTCATAATGTTAGTCAAGGGTAGCTCATGTCGCCTCGAAATAGTGCCCAACCGTTGACAACAGCACAAGTCTTCACAAAGACATAGCTATCCCGAAATATAGTGGGGCAATATAATCCACATTGAAGCACTTTTGCAACCATACGTTGAGCACCAAAATTATCTCTACAAGGTGAAGAATGACACTCTTGGAGAAAGGCTTGGATCTTTTCTTCCAGCACACATCGCCTAATCATTTGATCATTACACCTCTTGAAGAGCAAAGGCTCATCCCACATATATGATTTGACATCGTGCAAGAACTTCTTCTTTGGATAGGAAAGATCCGGAGGTAATGTATCACAAGCCAAAAAATTCACAAACTCAGCATACCATGGGACTTTGACTCCCAAACCATACAATTGTTTATCCAGAAAGGTCTCAAGAATTGGAATGCATTTCTCCTCTTCATCATATTGCAACCGAGAAAGGTGATTGAGTACAACATTCTCACTTCCCCTTTTATCTTTAATTTCAAGATCAAACTCTTGTAGTAGAAGAATCCATCTTACCAAACGAGGCTTGGTGTCTTTCTTTTCAAACAAGTACCGAATGGCGGCATGATCGGTGTAGACAATAACTTTGGACCCAATAATGTAAGATCTGAATTTGTCACATGCAAAACACAACAGCTAGCAACTCCTTCTCAGTAGGGGCGTAGTTTTGTTGAGCCCCATCTAGAGTTCTGCCAGCATAATAAATGGCCCGAAGTATTTTGTCTTGCCTTTGCCTAAGAACCGCCCCAATTGCAAAGTCACTTGCATCACACATAATCTTAAATGGTTCTTTCCAATCTGGCACAAACATAATAGGCGTTGAAATTAAAGCCTTCTTAATCAACTCAAAAGCCTCCACACAATGATCATCAAACTCGATGGGTGCTTCTTTTTCAAGCAAGTTGCAAAGTGGCTTGACAATCTTTGAAAAGTCTTTGATAAACCGCCAGTAAAAACTGGCATGCCACAAAAAACTTCGAATCCCCTTCACATTCTTTGGGTGTGAAAGTTTCTCAATGGTTACTATTTTGGCCTTATCTACCTCAAGTCTTTTGGATGATATTTTATAGCCAAGAACAATGCCCTCTTGAACCATGAAATGACACTTCTCCCAATTAAACACAAGATTGGTCTTCTCACATCTTTGTAAAACAAGGGATATATTATGTAGGCAATGATCAAATAAAGAACCAAAAACTAAAAAATCATTCATGAATACCTCCATATTCTCCTCAATCATATCAGAAAAAATGAACATAGTACAGCGTTAAAAAGTCGTCGATGCATTGCATAAGCCAAATGGCATCCTCCTGATAGCAAACGTACCATATGAGCTAGTAAAAATAGTCTTCTCTTGGTCCTCCGGTGCAATAGAAATTTGATTATATCTCGAGTAACCATCTACG